>VNJV01010294.1:0-15941 GCA_008042635.1 Drosophila nikananu
ATCTTTTATTAATTTCTGTACCTGGGCTTGTATTTCTTCTACTTGACTATGAGGGCTTCTATAATTTTTTATGTATACGGGCTCATCATCTTTTAATCTCAACTGTTGTTTATAAAAATTATTAACCGTTATTGGTTCTGATTCTAATGCAAATATATCAGTATATTTGCTGCATAAAGTTTCTAATTGTAATTCAAAAAATTTTGGGAAATTTTTCTTCAATTGAGATAAGACAGTTTTATTTCTGTTTTCATTATTTGCCTGAACTGCATTGTAGTTCGAAAGTGGCTCATATTTTAAAGTGTCTATATTGACCAGTTGGTCATTATCTGTTGTGTTCAAAATTCGGACAAATGTATTACTAGATGTTGCAATTGTATTTGCAACATAAATACCAGTTTGAATTTCCTGGTTTGGAATTAAAATGTTATCATCTTTTGATGATATTACCAGAGCTGTATGTTATTGGAACCTAAATTGGAAATTTCAAATTGTTGGGTCTAATTATAAACCAATCTTCTGCTGGTTTGAAATCAATTTGGCAATTATATTTTTTAATGAAATCTATTCCTATTATTGCGTCACACGGTATGGAAAAATTTTTATCTACTAAATGAAAATCGTGTGGGATAATGTATTTGCCTGTCTGTATCTCAATAAAAGTCTGTCCTTGAGACTGGATTGTCTGCTGGCTTATTCCTTGAATATTTATTTTGTTATTTATTTGAATATTAGAAAATTTGTCAGAGTTCTCTTTGAGGATAGAGATATATATATACACCTGTTTCGACATGAATGAATGTGGTAAATATGTTGAGATTATAATTGATGGTGTATACTCTATGATCTTCTTCTACTGGGTACCTAAGGGCTGTTGCGAGTTTCCCTGATCTTGGGTTACTCGTACATTGACATTATTTCCGTTATTGTTGTTCTGATTGTTATTACGGCCTCTGTTTCCATTATTGCGGCCTCTATTGTTGCCATTAGAGCGGATTTGATAACCGTTATTCCGGTAACCGTTAGTTTGATAACCGTTATTATAGTTGCCTCTATAACCAGCACGATTTATCATGGAGTCAATTGCCTCTTTAGTACTTAGACTTGTGGCATGTTCTAGGGGTATACCCTCATCGATAAATGAAGCTTCTAATAGATTTCCGAGTCTATCAACTTCAGCGGTAAATTGCGTTGCAGTTCTACCTCTTTGCTGAACTGTTGATAGCTTTGCCTTGACATTACCGGATGTCTCACCGACAACTATTTCCTGCAATTTGTTTATAATTGCTGGAATTGTCTTTTCGTTATCAACTGAGTTCAAAGTAGTGCCAACTATTTTTGACTTAATGACCTCAACTGCAATGTCTTCAAATGTTCCCTTAGCTAAGTCTACCAATTTGATTGCCTTAATAAATCGTTGTAAATGGATCTTTTGTCCATCAAATTCTGGCACTGTGCAAGAGACTTCCTTAATGTAAGATCTAATGGCTGCAGCTTGTTCTGCCATGGTTAAGGTATTTTCTGAGTCAGCTGCGTTATTTGTTGTATTTTCTTCTTTCAGCACTAGTGTTGCTGGTATAGTTAGATCGTGAAGATCTTCCTTTTGAATGTCTTCCTCGACTACCGTTGTATTTTCTTCGTCTGAATCAGTGCTTTCTTCATTAACATTTATTGTTAATGGAGTGCTTAATATAGTCGGAATTTCTATCTGGAGGCTGAATTTATTTTTTATGAATATTAATTTTTCCCTTAATGCTACCAATAGTTCCAAAACCTTAGCACACTGTTTACTGTCTAAATTCTTTCTATTCTGTTGTATCAGTTCTCTGACTTTATTGTAACTATTTACCAATATTTTTGCTTTCTTATTTATCGTTGCAGCTTGTATTGGTCTATTTTGCGTTTAGCTTTTATAAGATTTTCTGAAATTTTCTTTTGACTCATTTATCTGATCAATAAGCTTTTCCCAGTCCATGCTATGGTATTAGTTGCAAGGATACAAAGATTCATAAACCTTAACTATAGTGCGCTGTATTTCTGGATTCTTATCTAGATAAAGTTAATATATATATATTTTAATTTTTTTTTTTAACTTTTGTTTTTATTCATAATTGAGTTCTTTTATATTTATTTCTTAAATATTATCTAAACCATTAGCAGTGCTGCGGTATTTTTTTTTTAAGACACTTGTCATGTAATTTGTATAATTTTATCAATGCCATAAGTAGAGCAATTACAATTAGTATTACAGTTATCCAGAATAAGTCTGCATTTTGGACTTCCACTTTATTGATGACATTTGCTGTGGAGTCCACAGTTTTAGTGTTTATTAAACCCATTTTGGGTATATTAAGTTTATAGTTTAGTAAAAAATGTTCTTTATTTTCATATATGTTTTCAGATTTGCTTATTCTATTTGTCTCTATGGACATTTATATTTGGAATTATTTTGTTTCTTTAATTTTGTCAATGTTAATTATGCTACAACATTATTACGCTGACACTCCCTCGCTGCTGTCTAATTCCGGGCTGCTGCTGATGTTCATGGCTCGCAGTTGATGCAAGTCCCCTGGCAGTGGCGTCTCCAGACTCCCTCGCAGTCCGGTGGCCAGCCCTTCTTGGGCTTCGTCAATGCTGGTGCTGGTGCTCGTGCTGGATATGTTGCTGGTTTTGGAACTTCATTAATTCTTTTTATATTTTTAATGTTTTCTGAGTGAGTTTTCTCGAGTTTTTGGGTTTTTAATTCTTGCTGATATTGCAGCAAGTGGTCTAGCTCTGTATGTAGCACACAAGCTTTCGACCAAACCGGTGGCGTTTGCTGACCGTATATTAGCCACCTTACGTGGGCTATACGTTTGTTTAACTTGGTCTTTAGACCGCCACGGTGCTTTCCCATTCCTCAATACAACTCTACTCACTCAGATTAAAGTTTCCTCCGTGGATCGATGGCAATAGTGCGGCCCTCTTTCTTTATAAATCCGTTAAAGTTGCCGCAAAGCTCAGAAGTTCCATTCTTTATTCTGCTCAGCAGGCCGTATAACAGGGAAAGGTCGGTCACTTCTACGTCCATCCTTGGACAACTGTCACGGTCGCCATGTATCAGGTGGAGGCGGATCCAGAATAGAATTAAAGAACAAATTTGGTTGCGCAGCCGTATCGGCTGATTTTTGGTTTTTATTTGTAATTTAGCTGGCAGAAATTGTTCTGCCAAGTTTGACTCTTCAAAAGTATCTGTCTTGACATTCTTAAATATATTTTGTCTAAAGCTAAGCCGCGTAGCTGCGCTGCCGGATACGCCAGCAGCGGAGCGGCTCTCCTATGTATATCATATATATGTGTATTGAGGGAGCGAGTTATGCACTTATGTATTTGGCACTTGGTAAGCGTAAGAATGCTGACCATGCACTATATACTTTGCAGCCTCCAAGTGGATGCCTTGGGCTTTATTGGTTGCAATAAACATATGTATGTAGTAAGTACTATTGTACTTAAATGTTCTTAATAATACATAGGCGCATACTACAACGCGCTCTTATCCTGTTGAATGCCGGGCAGTGACACAATAGATGCTCTGGTGTCTCCTGCTCGTTCGGTTCCTTGCAGCTTCTGCAGTGTTGGTTTTAGGGTGTTCTGCCTTCATCAACCATTCATTGCTGGCTAGCAGCTTAAAATGGTCTTGAATTTCGGCATGAACCGTCTTTAGAGATACTTGGGTATCTGTTGTTACCGAGGTTTTGACTGACCCATTCCTGGCCAGCTCGTCGTCTTTTTTCAAAATCCCGAGAACCTCCGAGAAGACTGTTGCTGACCCCGGGAGGTGGAAGGACTTTTCTATCCCCCAGGTATCAGCAAAGATTCCGGCCCCTACCCCGTCACTCATCTTTGAGTAGCCGTCACTCATCTTTGAGTAGCCGATGTAGAGTGATACTTCATCTGGCTCGGTTACTTTCCCTCTTCTCCACTCTTTTATTGTTGGGTATATTGTGCTATATATACTGCTGGCCACCATGCTAATGCTCCGTATGTGAGTATGGGTCTTACAACCGCTGTGTAAAACCATATTATTGTCTTTTGGTTGATGCCCCAGTTTTTCCCGAACATCTTCCTACAGGAGTTGATTGCTGTGCTTGCTTTCTTCACTCTTTCGATGATGTTTTGTGTCCATGATAGCTTCGTATCTAGTTTCACCCCCACTTAGCTTGTTGTGATAGCTATAGCTCTGTACCATCTATTTTTGGTTTACTGAGTCTGGGGATCTTTGTTCTCTTTGTGAAGAGCATTAGTTCCGTTTTGCTTGGGTTTATGCCAAACCCACTGGCTTTTGCCCATTGGTTGAGTTTTTTCAGCGCCCTTGTCATTAGTTCGCTGATGACGTCCGGGTCCCGAAGTGAGTAGAACTACGTCGTCTGCGTATGCTACCACTTTAACTCCTTCGCTGTTGAGTTCTCTCAGTATGTCGTCCATGTTGATCAGCCACAGCAGTGGAGACAGAACTCCTCCCTGAGGTGAGTCCCTTTTCACATATCTCGTGTGATGAGTGTCACTCAGTTCGGCTGTTATCCTTCTGCTCGTTAACATTGCGCCGATACAGTTTCTAATGCCTTCTTCAATTCCGATCTTAATGAGGGAGCTCAGGATAGAATCTGCGTTTCTATGCCCAGGACGGTGGCCAATGTGTACTTTTTATAGACCAGTGCCTTTTCTATGTATCCCACTACTTCATGTAGTGCTGTCTCCGTGGATCTGCCTTTCTTGTATGCATGCTATGCTTCGGAAAAGTTTTTCTCCGTTCTTCCTCTTGGGTATCTAGTATTCGTTCCATCGTTTTCAGAAGGAATGAGGTCTGGCTGATCGGCCTGTAATCCTTGGCTTGGATGTGTCCTCTTCTTCCTGGTTTCGGTATGAAGACTACTCTAGCTTATTTTCACGGAAGTGGTATACGCGCTGTTTTAATGCATTCTTGGAATCTGCAGCATTGCTGGTACGATTCCGTCCGGTCCCGGACTTTTGTACTTTTCGAAAGAGTCTACCGCCCATTGGATTCTTTCCGTGGGGACGATGTCTTCGATTTTTAGCTGTTGTTCCGTCAGTTTGCTTTCCACTGTTCTCGTTTCTTCTTTCTGGTTACCTGGGAAGTGTGTGTCCATCAGGATCTCCAGTGTCTCTTCTGCTGACGTACTTCATGTACCGTCAGGTCTGTTTATAAGACTGGGGCTTGTATGCCCATTGGCTAGTATTTTGCTCAACCTAGCCGTGTCTTTGATTCCTTCTAGCGATTCGCAGTACCTGCTCCAAGAGTCTTTCTTGGCTGCGTGTATCGCTTTTTTGTATTCCTTGTGTATTTTCTTATAAGGCTGCCAGTCTTTGGTTCCGTAACTTGTATTGAAGGCTTTCCTAGCCTTTTTTCTGAGCTCGCTTAGCTCTTTGCTCCACCACTGTGGATATAACATCATGAAGTACTTAACTCTGGACGACTCTTCATGAGAATATTCGTGAAGTCCTCGACATCCTTGTCTATTCCTTCCGGGGTGGGTCTTACCTTGACCCTCCTGTTCTTTACCTTTGACTGTACAATCTGTTGATATTTATTCCAGTCTATGTTACGGGGATGGCGTTTCGGTGCCGTCTCTCGTTTAGAAGAGCGCTATAATGATTATACCCGCCATCGGCCTACCTGTCGAGTTTGTGTATAGTGTTGAGCTCGTCTACCAGTGCCATGGCTAGGCTGTCTCTAGCCACCTCGCAGAATTTCTTCGCCGGCTTGACGAAGGACGTAGCTCTAGCGACTCCTTTGGCGTCCTTTGCCTTTTTCGGGCCGCTCTCACTCACTTCATGTGAGCGGTTGCGTTTCGATTGGGGCTGCTGGAACGCTTCCGGGTGTAATTTTTGTAACATACTGGTCACTGGATTCTTTCGACCACCTTTTAATGAAACCAAGCACACCTCTGGCTTTATTCACCATATTATTATATTATTATTTATTCACGAATTATAATCAATAAAGTCAAGTTTAGGATCCACGCGGACCCCCAAATCATCGACTATATCAATTCTTTCCGAAGAGCCGCTGTTCAGCGTGTAAGTCGCAAGCTTGGGAGCAACACGTGAGAATGTCATTAGCTTGCATTTAGAGCCGTTTAAGTTTAATATTGAAAATCTTGAAAATTATTAAGATTGGTTTGTAAATCAAACTGGCAGGAAGCGTCCTTATATTGCACAGTCAGAACTTTTGGCAGGTCGTAAATCAGTAATGTAAAATACGGCGGGCCCAAATGACTCCCTTGCGGGACGCCAGAAGTAACCCTGAGAACATTATATAATGTGTTTTTAAAGAGGACCTTTTGCGTTCTGCCATTCAGATAACTTGAGATCCAACTAAAAAGATCAACCGGAAAACCCATTAGATCGAGTTTCCGAACAAGGAGAGAATGGTTAACAGAGTCAAATTCATTACTGAAATCAGTAAATCAGTAGATTACGTCTTTCTGAATGTTTTTATGGAAGCCCTTAACTATGAAGGAAGTGGAATCCAAAATATTGGTTGTTGTTGATCTTTGCTTTAAAAATCCATGCATGTAGAAATAATTGATCTACACAGGGCTGAAAATGAGGGGCGATTTTTTTGAAAAGTTTTAGAATAGCCGTCAACTTAGAGATTCCTCTATAGTTGTGGCATACGATTTCCTACTTTTTTTTATTCCTTCCACATAAGAGGAAAGTGGGAGGTTTCTAAGGACAAGGTAAACTATTTTAGAAGGCGATTGCACAGGGCGTCGGCAGACTACCTTAATACGGTGAATGCGCAAACAAATCGGCAATAGCCAGATGGTTATTTACTGATGATTTATATCTAGTATACAGCCCAAATGTTTTGGTTTTAACTCAACTCTTTAGTAAACCCAGTCGGCTTATTCGAGGTTGGCGGATAGTATAACGGAACACATTCAGTAAAAAAAGAATTCATGGCACTTTAAAAAATATACACGGCTTTAGCCATGCCAGTGCACATGTATAAATCGAACCAATTAAAATCTGATATAAAGTTTTTCAGCCGTTCGAAGTCCGTCTTGCGAAAACAAAGGACTTTTTTGTCTGGACAGTCAGATATATTCTGTAAGTCAGTCCCAATGTCGAAAATCACATCGAAAGTAGGATAATAGGGATATTCGGGAAGCGTCAAAGGCACCACACTGGCTAAACTGACTCTTGCCGGAACTGAGATAAAACAGAGATCAAGCAAGCGCTGTAGGGTATTTCGTACAGTGGCCAGTGTACCAGCAAATAAAGAATAAATAATGAAACTGTAAAGACTCAGACGAGACCACTTTCGGTATACTAGGGTTAATAGAAAACTCGTACCAACTCTCTCAGACAGAAGCAATTAGTTCTAGTTGTCCCTCCGCACTTCAGTCGTCGCTCTCATAACCTGGAAAGGTCCCGTTAAAGCTCGCTTGGCTCGACGCCTTTGCAAAGAGTACAGCGAACACGCGATCATCTGATTTTTCTACTCTAAAACGACAGGTGCAACTTCTGAAAAGAACAGGCGAAAGTGAAGATGGAAACTACGTGCAGTCTTTCAAAAACAGTAATCGGCCAACTAAAGTGTATCAAAAGTGTCAAAGCTTATACAAATACGGCCAGCAAATCAAGATAGTGGAGACTTATTTCCAGTGTGAGAGTGTGCGAAAGAGCGCCAAAAGAACAGCTCTTAGATTCCTGAAGGTTACGAAGTGACATTGTATTTGCAAACCCAGGTAAATAAGAACACTGAAAAGAAGGAGAATAATTGAACAAGATTTGAAGAAGAATAATTGAACAAGAATTAAACAAGAAGAATATTTGAACAAGATTTGAAGAAGAATAGTTGAATTATAATTGACGAGGACTATTAGAATTGAAGATTAGCTTATAAATAATGATTGATTACCGTTAAATATAACCACAATTCTTACTCTACTCTAGCAATGACTACGAATACCCCCTTACTTAATTAATATCTTAAAATTCTATACACACATACACCTACATTCACACACATACGCACATATACATACTTAATTAGACAGGTGTGTTGAACGGTTGAACGGTGAGGTCGTGTTTCCCGGGTGCTCCTCCGGGAAGGCGGAATAAACTGGCAAACCTAGGTCGGTAGTGGTTAGTGAAAGTGCGGGAAGGTACTGTAAGCCAGGCCGTACTCACCTGAGATGAACGGAAACCCCGGACTGCGGAACGCCCTCCAGAGTTTCCAGACGAGGGCCACGCTTCAGCGGCAATGGTGAAAGGGGGGGGTATCTCTGTCAAGGGGGCTTTCTTCCCGCTTTCTCTTCTATCGCGCTGGCAAATTTCTCTTACCAAGGTGGCAACCCGCATGAAGTGACATATCACGCCAGCTGATTTTCAAGCCAGCTGTTCGGACCAGTGTTCGGTAAGATGTTATCTCGTAAGAGTACATCCTCCGTAACCCTGAAGCTTTCACCCATAAGCTCCAGTGGGCGCAGTCCGACAGGGGGCGCTGGTTGTCGTTTATGAGTAGGCTGACCAAAGCTACTTGCTGCGACACGCACGTATGGATAGGCTGCGGTTTTAGTAGCTTACTGTTGCTGCTGCTCAGATCCTGTGGCAAGGAGGCAGGTTTAGGACTTGAAACTCCCTCCCAGCACACCGGCGGCACTCGAGGTGGTAAAGGTCATGGAACAGACCAACTGCCATCCCCTCCGCGAAGCGGCACGCCTTGAAGCAGGGCTCTGGGGACCGAGACGGGGCGGTATAACCCCCATCGGTCAAGTCGGGGAGAAACCCTCGGTCTCCGTTGGAAGCCCCGCACAGTGCATCACAAGTCTCGATCGCTACGCTCAGCGTCTGTCCCACATTGGGCGGCCGAGCGGTCTGCGTCTGTGCCACAGTGGCCGGCAGACCTAGTTAGCGATGACTCCCAAAAATCCACACTGCGCCTGCGCCATAATGGCCGGCGGTTTGGTCTGCGTCTGCACCGTATCGGTCGGCAGTTTACTTAACGTGGCGGATGGTATAAAACGCAACCCGGCAGCAGGGTAAATAGCTGCAAGAGTAAAAGGAATGTCTGGTAACAACATCAATACTCCAGGTGGCAGCCACTCAGGTGGAAATCCACTCGGCTAGGTCAAGGATTCTGGAGGCCCTAACTACCATTCCACCCACCTCGGCGACGCCGGGGGCCCATTTGGCCGACGTCTCCCTGAATGCTAAAAGTGTTGAAGACGAGCTGAGAGCTTTCCAAAAGGGCAGCCGGATGATGCGAAGCCCGCCAGAAAGCGTATCAAAGCCCCCAGTATTGGAAGAAGCCCCTGCTGTAGTCACCCTAGCGGATAAGCGCACCAGGGACTCACCGAGTCCACCAGGACATTCTCAGCCTACCAAGAGGGACAAAGCCCCCCAGCCACAATTGGTGGAGATGGGGGCCATCCTCGACGACCTTCTCTCCAAGGTTAACGAGCAGAAAGTCCGCAGTATCAACCAAGGGATGAAGAACGCATTCACTAGGCTGAAGGAGCTTCAGGAGGAGCTGCTGCGGGATCCTGAGGAAAGACGGTTGGCCAAAATGTAGCCGCCACACAAGCCTGCTCGGGTGAACAAAGCGGTCCAGACCTCCCAGGGCGGCAATGTCCAGCCGTCTGCACCTAGCACAGGAGTCGCCCTAAACCGTCGTAAAATTTGTCCGATTTCGATTTGAAATCGTAAAATCGGTGCTCCGGTTTTCGAAATCGTAAAATTTTTACCGATTTGTAAAACGGGCACCTTTGTCTGGCCGATATGAAAAGTAAATGCCTTTTTTATATCAAATCAGACCTTATTTAGTAAGGGAAAAAAATAGTTTACTCAGTGGTCTATTGATACTTATTTCACGCCACCACAAGATCATTCTGACACGTAGTTATTTTATAAAAAATTTATTTCTGACCCCACCTCAAATTTGACAAAACCAATTTTGCCGTCGACAACAAACATTTTCGATTTGGCCAGGGGTCGATAGTTAGTTAGGTCGAAATTATCGCAAAGGCTGCCATACTGTTGGAAAACGAAACAGCCTGGTAAAAATACTTATAAAATATAAATGAGTTGGTTAATTAATTTAAAGGAGGGAAAACAGTGTTGATTATAAATAACGCTATTTAATTAAAATACTTTAATGGTCAAAGCTCAGTAAAAAAGTAATTGAAAACATCGGAATTAAAACTGTGAAAAATGTGGCAGCCCTATTGTGTGGAAAATTGCTTAAACAGCTGTGTTTAGTTAACTAAATGTCTGCAAAAGTATGTATAAAAACGTTATTTGTTTTAATTCGTGTAAAAGATAAGCTATTGTTTCAAGGGAAAGCACAAATCAAGCATTACAAATCAATGAGAAAATGACACATTCCAATAGCAAAAATTTTAAGAAAACCGGAGCACCTAAAAAGCCTAGCGAAATTTGTAGCCAGAAATAAGCGCTGGCATTGACAGCCCAACACTGCACTATGGCGCAAAAGATACAGATACGTTTCAAAAATCAAATTTTTGACGACAACGGATCGTAAAATTTGTTATTGCATTCGACAGGTAATAGTTCAAAAGGGTTGAATCCAAAAAATTATTCGGTCCAGTATCTTAGAAGTTACACGGGTTCAAAGTTGAACCTTTATTGGGTTCCAAAAAAGGGAGTTCGTTTTTTTCGAAAAAATTCAGACTTTGCGGTCAATTTTTAGGTAAAATATGTAACCGACCGGCATGGTTTTGGTCTCTATCGAAAGGGTCATCATATCTCGGTAAAACCAAGGCAGAATGAAATTATAAAATTTGTTGCACGTGCAGGCATACCTGTTTTACCAAAGTACTCATTTTTCACTTATTTTTCAACTTTGATGGAATGTCAAAAATGAGACTACACGAGATGATGGGTTTGGCGTATGAGGTGTTGTTCTTGAATATGTTCTTTATCAAATTCAAAAAAGATTGGCTGCCACGAACTGCAACCCCGGATTTCCAAGGCAAAAGATATGTTCAACTCAGCTTAAAAAACGGACGGTTTCGAGCAAATTTTGCTACAAGCTCAGTACGAAATTGTATGGCGGGCATTCATTTTTTTCTGTATTGGCGGCTTGTTTTTCAATTCCTGACTTAGTAAGGACACTAAATGACTTGAAATGAATGTATACTGCTTAAATATTCTTCAAAAATATTAAATGATTGAAAATTGAATGTTTATTTTAAACAAAAAGTGCATAAATGATTGCAAATTGGTCAAAAAGGAAAAAATTTGAATTATAAAAAAAAAAAATTTTTCCTTTAAAATATATGTTTATTTTGTTTTTAAAACATTAAATATGCACCATGTTAGCATTTTCAGAGAAAACAAACGAAAAGTATATTCCGAAATTGGATAAAAATTGAGAAAACTGCCTCAAAAAACATTAATTTTCGAGTATAAAATGTACTATTTATCACACCATATAGTATGACCACTCAATCGAAAGGTACTAAAACTACCTTTCATTTAAAAAAAATTATGAAAATATCTCAACTGGTTCAAGAGTTATGATTTTTTGCAACCCAAAAGTATCTAAGGCGCCACTGTGCACTGTGCAATTAAACCGGTGGACCATTTAATGGAACTTGTAAAACCAATTTTGGTCCAAAATCTTTAAAATTGCACAGAATCAAGTGCACAAGTTTAATAAAACGTTATTTATGAGACATTAAAGCAAACTTTATACTGCTTAAAAATTAAAAAAATGTCTGTCCTTTTTTTTGTCTATTTTTTTTTAATTTTCAACCTTTTTTCCCTATTTTTTTTTTCAAATCTGTCCTGTTTTTGCGAAAAAATATTGGCTCACTGCCCTGGAGACTGTGTCCAGCACGGGATCCAAACGCGGATGAAAGTGGTTCAACTCAGCCTAAACCACTGCGTGGCAGCGCAAGACCTGCTGTCACAGACGGTCCGAGAGTGCGAAGCTGACATCGCAATTCTTAACGAGCCCTATAGGGCAGGACAAGACCCAAACTGGGCCACGGATAGCTCCGGCAAGGCAGCCCTGTGGATATGCAGTAGGGCTCCTACGCTCCTGTCGGATGTCCGCTCGGATAAAGGCTTCGTTCGTGGACTGGACAGACTCTCCGTGGATGCGAGAGGTTGGAACCCGGTGTTGATAGCGGGCGATTTTAAGGCCTGGGCGGTTGACTGGGGCAGTGCCAGCACTAATGCCCGTGGAAATGCCCTCCAGCAGTGCCGTAGGGCCCTGAAGGAGGCAGTCAAGCTCAGCAAGAGGAAATGCTTCCTCGACCTCTGCGACTCTGCTGATCGGGACCCGTGGGGAAATGCCTACAAGATTGTCGTAAAGAAGATCAATAAGTCCAAAAATCGAGCTACACTAGATGCCGTTTCCCTGGAGAGGATAGCGGGGATTTTCCCCAAGAGGTGGAAAATACAGCGTCTGGTTCTGCTGCCGAAGCCAGGTAAGCCACCGGAAGACCCATCATCCCACAGACCAATCTGTCTGATCGACGGGGCTGGTAAGGTGCTGGACTACCTGATAAGCTCTCGGATAGAGAGGGCAATCACGGCGGCAGGCGGTCTTTCCGAGGCCCAATACGGTTTCAGAAAGGCTAAGTCGACGGTCGACGCCATTGACAAGCTATTAGACATTGCTGCTACGACTATCGCGGGACAGCGGTGGAAAGGTGGATCAAAGGAGTACTGCCTAGTGGTCACTCAGATATCCGCAACGCAATCAATACTGCGAGATGGGGGTGCATCCTGGAAGCCCTGACCAGCTTCGGAGTGCCTCACTATTTGCTGAAGCTAATGCGAAGTTACTTGGAGGACCGCATACTCCAGTACGACACTGCCGGCGGGGCACATACCGTAGAGTTGTCGTGCGGAGTCCCCCAAGGGTCGGTTTTTGCGCCGCTTTTATGGAACGTATGTATGATGACATTCTGAGGCTCCCTCTCCCCGGCAGAACGGAGCTAGTCGGATTCGAGGACGACATTGAGTTGGTAGTAGTAGACAAGGAGATTTCAGCGTTATTAGCTCGCGGCTGTCGCGCGTCGGCTTACAGCTAGCCCCGCAAAAGACCGAAGCCGTCCTGGTGAGCAGCAGGAAGAAGGTGGAGGTGGCAGAGGTCAGAGGTCAGAGTGAGCGACGGCATAATTAGAACGTCTCGAGCCATCAAATACCTAGACGTGATGATCGACACAAGGCTCTCCTATAGAGAACACCTACAGTACGCGAGCAACAAAGCAGCAAAGTCAGTATGGGCGCTGACGAGGATAACTTCGATGCTGTCGTACAGCCGCGGACTGAACGCATCCCACCGCCTGGCTGCCCTACGCATTTGCAGTGCGTTTAGGACAGTTTCAGACCAGGCGGCGCTGGTGTTAGCAGGTACCCCTCCCCTCGACCTTCTGGCGAAGGAGCAGGCGGACATTTTCAAGGCAACACACGGAAGGGCATTGTCGCCAGCTGAGAAGAACGAGGCACGCTCCTTGGCAAAGAGTGCCACGCTATTAGCCTGGCAAGCCCGCTGGGATGCATCGCCGAAGGGTCGCTGGACGCACTGTCTGTTACCAAACCTGGCGGACTGGATGAAGAGGAGACACGGGCAGGTAAATTTTTATCTGACGCAGATCCTGAGCGGCCACGTGTGCTTTCGGAGCTACCTCTGCAAATTTGGTCACGAAACGAGAGGAGGTTGTACCTGGTGCTATTTGGAAGACGACGAAACCGCCGAGCATGTGCTGTTCTCATGCGGAAGATTCGCGAATGAACGACGCTCGCTGGAAGCCGCCCTGGGGACTGTCATCTCGGCGGATAATCTTGTGCCTGCCATGCTAATAAGCGACGAAAACTGTCTAACTTCGCTGCAACGATCTTGACTAAGCCCAGGACCGAGGAGCGAAGGAGAAATCTGGAGGTGACCTAGCTGGGCCCCTTGCCCGCGCGAAGCATTGCTTCACGGCTGTACCGCACGTGCGTTGGCCCCTTTCTCCCTTACCCCTCCACTTAGGAAGTATATTATATAGCAGGCGGAGCATATATATAGATATAGATATATATGTCGCAGATTTATTTTAAATTTCAAATATAAAGACCTTTTCCGTTATTTTCTGTTCGCTTATTTCGTTGTGCATTTTCTTCGAGTACACATTTTCTACCTCTTGAAAGCGTGGCAAATAACTGTAAATAACCGTTATAGTTTCTGTCGAACGTAGTCTGGTCGCGAGCGGGAGTGAGAGAGAGACAGCTATATTCCCCTTAAGAATGAGAACCAGGAATTGACAAAATGGCCAATATGTGTGATGGTATTGGTGTGTGTGCGGAGTGGAATAAGTCTCCAAAGTGCGTTGGTATTGCGAGTAGACTTAGGTTCTACGCATTATTGCAACGCTGATACTCGACACTGAGTTTTTGATCACGGAAGAGACAGACAGGCCTCGCTCCCGAATAGTACGCGCCAGAAAACGTAGCGCTGACATGGTAGAAAGCGAAGTAGACTACAAAAGTGATTTAAATCCGACATCAGAAGTGGGATCGCCTACTCCTACTTTAAATAATGAAAATAATTTGCTGACAATTTTGGAGTCGCAAAATCGCCATTTTTCTGAACTGCTAAAACAAGTGCAACACTCACAAAAAGATAAAAAAAAACTCAAATGCTGTCGTATTGCCAAAGTTTAATCCTGAACGCACAGGCTCAGACGCTCAATCCTGGTGCTCAACGGTGGATTACATATTGTCTGAAAACCAACTGGACGGCAGCGCTCTTGTGATGACCCTCAGCAAGTCGCTGGAAGGGAGCGCGTCTCATTGGCTGTCTCAGACGTGCTTTCCTGGCATAACATGGACTCAGTTTCGAGAATTGTTTTTGCAACATTTTGCGGGAACAGAGACATTAGCTGCAGCAGTTATGAATCTGCTAAATGGATGCCCTGCAGAAGGAGAGTGCCTGTCATTATATGGAAGCCGAATGGTTACTTCGCTTATGGCCAGATGGAAGTCGCTGAGTGTAGAACAAATTTCAGTCTCCGTTGTGCTGGCGCATGCAGCTGGAATTGACAGGCGTTTGAGGCGATTAGTTTTTACCACCAATATCAACACTCGGAACGAGTTGCACCAAGAACTAAAAGCTTATTCGTTTGACTCTAGACCGAGCCAGCATCCCAACGACCATACATCAGCGCCGCCAGGAAAACGAGCTAAGCTTTATTCTCATATCAAGTGTCATAATTGCGGAAAAACTGGCCACAAAAAGGCGGAATGTCGCTCAAAAACAGTGGCCGCTCATCACCAGCAACCCGGTAAACAACACTCTGGGTACATGGGAGGAAAAGACCGGTATACTGTGACCTGCTACAAATGCGGAAAAGATGGACATATTTCTACAGTGTGTCCTGACCGTCAGGAGCGTTCGTCATCTAACAAAACCAACATTGTAAGAGAAGTCAACATCTGTACCGTCCTTGAGCCCGTTGGAACTTTATTCCAATCTGGTGAGTCGTTCCAATTTTGTTTCGATTCCGGAGCTGAATGCTCACTCATCAAAGAAGCCGCCTCCCAGAGACTATCTGGAACTAGAATAAGCAGCGCAGTCATTTTAAAGGTTATTGGTAGTAATACTGTTTGTTGTTGTGATTTGTGAACGTTAATTTGAAATATTGTTTCATGTAGTGTTAGACGATTACATCAGGTATGGCGCTCTGATTGGTCGGGATATTTTGAGCCAGGGATTTGGCGTGACAATTACATCAAAAGCTCTTACAATGTTTAATGAAAAATCTATATTACCTATTGAAGTTTCTGAATGCAATCCTGATTTGGCTTATGTTGACACCGACGTGCATGGATCTGACAGAGACCAATTGTTATCAATATTGCAAGAGTTATTCGGGTTCATTTATTAGTGGAATTCCACAAAGCCGTGTGACTAC
>VNJV01010313.1:0-20666 GCA_008042635.1 Drosophila nikananu
ACTGCAATGAATGTGATCGGCCAGTGCACTTCAAGTGTGCTGACATGCCTACCAGCTATTTCACATGCGCGAATTGTGATTCTGATGGAGAATGATGTCATGCGTAGTATTTTTTTTGCCTTTACAAATGAATAAACTTTCATTTTTTCTTCATTTGATTGCGTTTAACTTGATACTTTCCTAATTTTAGCACATTCTACAAAGGTGTCCACAACCCCCCTTAAAATCTGGAAGTGGCAAAAACGACTATTTTACAAAAACTTAAAACTTTTTCTTTCAGTGATAGATATCACTGTAATTATTCGAAAACTAGTTAGCTAAGGTCTTTAGCTTTCCATTGGTATGCATATGTCCGCATAATACGCTCCAGGTAAAAAGATATAAGTGATTTAAAAAGTGGTGTCCACAACTGTCACCTTTCCCCTAACTATAATTTTTGCCAGAAATTAATTTGTAATTGATATTTTCCATTAAGTTTTCTTTTCTTTGGATTTGGATATTAAAATAAATCTAAATAATACAATTAATAATTGATATTGTATAATATTAATATTATTTAATACAAGAATATTTAATATTTATAAAAATATTAATTTCCTGGAAATAAAATATCATAAAAAGTTATACAAATATTTAGAAATTAAAAAAAAAACAAATTCAGAAGGATTTTGAGATCTTAAACATATCATTGCATACTTTTAGACACTTATTTTAGGTGTTTTAAAACCCCTTGTTATATATATTTACTAATAAAATAATAAATATGCCATGACATAATAATTAAAATAAAAACACAAACAAAATTAATGCTTCAATTACTATTATATATTTGTTTTGTAAATAAATTAAACAATTTTCACTTAGCGAGTAAACAAAATAAATAAATGCCCAATGGCAGAGTGGCCGTCAGGGCCACGCTTAACAAGATGAAGTGGCTGACGAGGAGCCGCTGTCTCCTCCGCTGCTTCCGCTGTTTCCTCCTCCGGAGCTCAGCCCGATCCCGATCCCGATCCTCATCCTTGACCTCCTTAGGGCTTGTAGGTGAAGCTGCCGCCGCAGTTCTTGTAGCAAAGATAGCTGGGTCGGGTCCGCCACTTGCGGCAGTAGCGCCGATAGCAATTGTTGGGATTTGGCGATGGCGGGCGGATGGTGGGTGGCTGTACGGTGGGTGGCTGAGCGGTGGGAGGCTGTGCAGTGGGTGGCTGTGCAGTGGGAGGCTGAGCGGTGGGAGGCTGAGCGGTGGGAGGCTGTGCAGTGGGAGGTCCATAGGTGGTCGGTGGTGAAACTGTGGGTGGCGAAGGTGTGGGTGTTGAAGGTGTTGGTGGCGAAGCTGTGGGTGGCGAAGGTGTGGGTGTTGAAGGTGTCGGTGTCTCAGTTGTGGTGGTGGTGGTGGTGGTGCTGGTGGTGGCACTGCAATCATTGGCCACCGAGCCAATCAGCTGACTCAGCACAGCCACATCCAGCAGCAGGTTCAAGTCAATGTCGATCAGCTCAAAGACGGTATTACAATTGCCCACAATCTCGGTTTGGGGATCAACTGAAAGCGGAGAAAGAAATATATAAAGTCAGCTCAGGGGATTGCCAAAGAATTACCCGCCACCACTCACCATTGATCTGATTGCAAACGCCGCCACTGCCTCGGATGACGCTGCCCACACTGAGGAAGAGCAGAGCCACAATGTTCAGATTCACCAGCTTCACAATCTTGTTGTTGTCACCAATAATGATCTCCTGGGGACCCACTAAAAAAAACAAACCCAAAAAAATTCAGAATAAAATCAAAGCTCAAACTCTTAAGCCCAAAAAAACTCACCGTTGGCCGAGTTACCAATGAAACCTGTGCCCAGGATGCTGTCCAGGAGGAAGAGCGAGCACAAGACCGTTCCGTCCACGCTCACCAGCTTGACCACAGTGTTCTCATTGCCAATGATGGTGGTGGCGGCGGTTTTGTTTAGCGAATTGCCAATGCCAGTGGAGCTTGAGGTGCCGCCGGCACCAGATAAGCCGCTCGCAGCGGTTGAGTTGGTTGCATTGCTGCTGGTGCAGGTGCCGCCAGTGGTGAGGCCAGTGCCGCCAGCCAAAAGACTTATCAGGTGAACCAGCAGCTGTTCGACGGTGCTGATAACTGGAGGCAGAACTCCGCCAAGAACAGCGGTGAGGAGACTGCCCAGGCCAGTGCCTAGGACACCGCCAAGTAGGGTACTAAGAAGACCCTCCACTGTGGTTAGGACACCGCCCAGGAGACCTCCAAGTAGTCCAGGATTCGAGCCTGATCCTCCCAGCAGACCGCCAAGGAGACCGCCAAGCAGACCGGAATTTCCAGAGGAACTTCCCGTGGAACTTCCAGAACTGGAACCTCCTCCCAGCAAACCGCCCAGCAAGCCTGAGCTTCCGCCGGAACCAGAACTGGAGCCTCCTCCAAGAAGACCTCCCAGCAAGCCGGAACCAGAACCAGAACCAGAACCTCCTCCCAGCAGACCTCCCAGCAATCCTCCCAGCAAACCTACAAAATTACAAGCAATTAAATATTTTCAAAGACTCTCTGGAGAATCCACAAGAATCTTACCCGAACTTGTGCCATTATTAGCACCTCCCGGATTCACAGTGGACAGAACGGAGACAATAAGTGCAATTGTTGGGCTAACATCTATTCCGGTTAACACACTATTCTCAGTTCCATTCATAATAGCTCCCTCGCGAACTGATGGAATAAATTTAGTTTAGTTATGAAATCCCAACAAACTATTTCAGAAGTTCCTTCGATACTCACTGTTCATGTTGTTACCGAATCCTCCACCGATGATGGTACTCAAAAGAGACACCACAAGGGCAATGGGTGCATTAAGACTAATCAACTTGCTTATGGTGTTCTTGTTGCCAGTGATCTCGTCTCTAGCATTCACTATAAGTCCAAATCAAGCTTATTAAGAGCTGTTAAGTGGGAGGTTATAAACCCTGAAAACTTACCATTCTGAGTGTTGCCTGAAAAGATACAAGGGAAAAGGGTTAGAAAGGAATATAAATAAGTTAAAGTGGCATTAGAACACCAAGTTTATGAGGGAATTTGACTTACCCACAGAGCTAGAGCCAGTGGAACCACTAGAGCTAGATGAAGATGGTGTGCCAGTAGAACCAGAGGACCCTGAAGAACCTGAAGAACCGGAAGAAGTACCTGAAGATTGAGTAGAACCAGAAGATCCTGTAGATCCAGTGGAAGTCGAAGAGCTTCCCCGATTTACGTCTGACAAGGCAACAACGTCCGCATTAACAGGTAGCAGAACACTCGCTAAGTCAAACTGCTTATTCCTATTTCCCTTGATAAACGTGCCAGATTGTACTGTAATAATAATACAAAAAATACTTGTTAGCTTGTAATAAAAAGTAACAAAATGAAGGTATATACTAACCATTCTGGATGTTACTGCCACCGCCTGTAATTTGACTCAATGCGGTCACAGCAGCGTTGGCCGGTACGAAAACATCGGCAACATTTGCATTAGTATTGTCATCGCCAGTTATGGTCACAGCATGTTGAACTATTTATTTGTGTGCAAAATCAAAGTAATAAGTTTAGCTAAAATTCAAATAAAATAAATGCCCATGATTTACCATTCTGATTATTGCCAGTGCCGTCGCCCACGACTTTGCCGATTGCATTGACATTAGCATTGGCGGGTACCAAAGCCGCAACCAGTCCCAAGTCTTTGTTGCCACTGCCATTGATATTTGTGCCATCTTGAACTAAACACAATATATACATATAGGATGTGTGTAAATTATAGTTCATAATTAATTATAATATAATTATTATCCTTCTTACCATTCTGAATGGTGCCGCCGCTTCCTGAAACATCGCCCAAGACATTGGCCACCGCATTGACGGGCACCAAAGCTTTAATCGCATCAGTATTTTTGTTGCCAATGCCTTCTAAATCCGTACCCGATGCAACTGCACAACAGTGAAAATAATATTTAAGTAACTCCTAAAAATACACAGTCCAAATATACTCACTATTCTGAATAGTGCCACCGTCATCTGTAACATCACCTATGACATTAACCAAGGCATTCACAGGCACCTCAGCGTTAAGCACGTTAGTGACTTCGTTAAAATTTCCCTTTGAAGTAATGCCAGATGCCACTGTAAATATAAATCAATACAAGATTAACATTTTGATTCGTTAAAAAAGCTTTCAAAAAACCCACCATTTTGAACAGTGCCCAAACCATTGGAACTCACTGAAAAAAGAATAGAAGGAAAATCCTCATGAAATATTAAGAAAAAGTAGTGCCTTTTGAAAAACTTACAAAGATTCACAGGATTGCTACTGGCACGCTTCGCCGGGGCGGATGCCTTCGAGCCCAGAGGAGTTTTTAGATCGGTAAAATCACCACCATTGACGCTATTCAGGGCCAACGCATTTGCCGTTTCCGCGGGCGTGGGACTGACCAGGGTGCGATCGAGGGCAGTCATTAGGCCCAGAAGCACCACCTTGCCCACTTTCATGGCCAGGAGGCGTACAATCCAGGTGTCGGGGCTAGCGGAGCACAAGCCACTCGTATTGCCATCGGCGATGGAGGAGAGGCTGTCCAGCAAAGAGACAGACAGCATGCTGAAAGCATTCACCTGCAGGGTACTGCTAGCACTCTCGGGACCCACTGAAAATATTGAAAATCAAATATTAAATAAATAAAAAAATATTTCAAGGGAAATAAAGGAATTCTACTAAGTAAACTATTGTAACAGCTGGTTAAGAAATCGTTATTTTTACATTTCTTTGTTTAATACCTAATTAAAGGGCTAGTTCCCAGTTCTTTGTTATTAAATATTCGTTACTTATGAAACCTAACTCGCTGTTCATTTTGTGTAGTCCTTATTTTACATGATTCTTCTAATCTCTTAACATTACTCGTTACTCGCTAGAAGTGACATCCCTATAGAAGGTATATATATGTATTCTATATTCGTTACTTTTATACTCGTTTCTTTTAACATCGTTACTTTACTTGCTCTTTTCTATAGTTAAAAGTTAAGCGTTTCTCTTCGCTCGCTGCTGTCCTACTCGTTACTTATCTCTTAATATTATATGTATAATCAATCTTTACTGTCTACTCGTAACTTGTTGAGTTTTTACAAATTGTTAAAGACTACTCTTTTCTCTATAATCGCTACTCGCTACTCGCTGCAATTGAATCTCCCCATAGAAGATATCCCCTTTTAAGTTACTCACTCTCTCTTAGATTCCTGATGATCTTGTGTGCCTCTCCGTTGGAGGCTCCGCACACCACCAGCAGTGTGTTCAGAATGGTACTATGCTCGGGCAGGCTGCGCTCCTGCAGGAACTGCATCACCGACTCGCGATCGTCCTTGAGGGATGAGTCCACCTTGCGGGCAGACCGGATGCCCGATCCCTCCGCCTGCTGCTGCTCCGTGTCGATAGCCTTGGTGTTGGGGGTCTGTTGCTGCTGCCGCTGGCGGAGCAGGGAGCTCTTGATGGCCTGGCTCACCTCATCCTGGGAGCACTCAATGCCATTGAAGGACAGCAGGGCCAGGAAGGATCTGAGCGTTAGGGTGAGACTGTTGCGATCCTGCGACTGCTCAATATCCCGAACAATGCGACCGCAGGTGGCCTCGTTGCGAGCGCCAATCAGAATGTCAATGATCACGTCCATGCCCAGCTGAAGGAACATATTGTTGCCTTTGGCCTCCTTGGACAGCTCCTGAGTGCGCAGCATCTTCATGGTGGACTCCTGGAAGGTCGACAGCTTGGCTCCGCGAGCCTGCATGCTGGCCAAAAGCAAATCGGCCAGATCCTTGGCCGCCAAGCGTCCGATGTGGGTGAAACGCGATGATGTCCTGGGCGTGGTACTTGGCACATCCGTGGTGGTTTCCGTTTCCAACAGCAGCGAGGCCAAAGTCGTGGTCGGCGGTAATCCATTCGTGGTCCGCGTCGTCTTCGGCCTGGTCATGGGCTTGGCATCGTGCGGTATGAGGAAGCACGTGGAGAGCAGTAGGAACAAATGCAGACGCCACATCTCGATCTGGTTGTCGGTGCTGGTGGTCACTTGCTGTGATTGATAGATCTCGCCGGGCTCTGGCCGCTTTTATACGATCTCTGTGGGGCTTATCGAGCTGGAGATAGCCCCACAGTTACTCTGGCATGCTGTAAACGTGCCTCCCCAGTACAAGTATCGCCACCGCATCATCACCATCAACGCATTCTTTTTGCATGTTCCGGCGTAATCTTCTTATCTCGCGTGGGCTCTGAGAGCTTGAGGAAATCGCGCTTACACCTCTGCATCGTGGTGATCGTGATTGATTTTCATGTATTAATATTTTACTGCGGGTTTCGGAGTCACAAAGCTCATCACACATTTTGCGGTGACGTGTGAATGGCACAAGCAGCTGATTTAAAATCAGTGGATTTCTGTTTACATTCTAATGGGGGATAACTTCCATTATGGCGGCGTTAAATGCGGTAATTTAAGGCTTTCTTTGCAACGCAGGAACAATGCCCAGCCCCTGTTCTCTTCAAAATTAATCTACTTATTGAAAAAAGCATTAAAATGATGAGAGACATGTTATTTCAAAGAATAATGCACTGTTCTGCTACCCCAACTACAAAGCTGGAATATTCTCTGTCGCAGATCAAGGAGAATCATACATGGGCCACCTTGAAAAACTGTGCCATAGCTCGTATTTATTCATTTTTAAACAAAAACAATTCATATTGTCAAAAACAATAAGAAATTGGCAAAGAGTTAGAGAAGAAATTTGCTGAAACTTGTTTGTAATCGATATTTTGTGGTATTTTTGTCGTGATACTAAATAACCCTTCGGGGCGAATGGCAAATGTTAAAGAGACTGCATTGCTTCTTATTTTTATATAAATAAATTTATGGAACATTATACCTTCTTCTCATTTATATTATTTTTTTATTCATTCCCAAATAAAACGTTGCCAATGTTGCCCTTAAATTATTTGGAAAATAAATCGGTGCATTTGAGCCTAAAATTACGGACACCCTAAAGGGTTTTTTAATCATAAGTTGGCTTAAACTCAACCGATTTCAGTCTGGTTTGGTTTTTTCTTCTTGGTTTTTCTGGGAGAACTTTTCTGCATTAAAAACTCGATTAGTAATTTTTTGTCAATTATTGACAATTTTGACGATGTGGCCAATATTTCACTAATTTATATTTTATTTTTGATTGCTCATTATGACCCATTTTTTGGGGGACTCTCTTGCCGCGCTCAAGTGGGCCCATTGTCAGTGCCGCAGACCAAAAAGGCAAACCGTCTCGAGAGCTGAAATTTATATTACAAAAAAAGCTAGTAATTATATTACCAGATATATATACATAAATAAGCACATATTTCTGTGACATATTCTAGCTTTAAATAAATTTTCTAGTTCAAGAATTAAACAGTCTCCCACAGTCTTAAATAAAGTTATAAAAAAAGCATAAAATAAATGTCTTCATATTAATATTATAATAAAAATAACCCCAGACAAAGCTTTCATTCACAAAAAAAACACATATTAAAAGCTGATGATTAAGCCACGAAATCATCTCTGTGGAATTTGCACCCCACAGCTGAGTTATTGTTAGATTATTGGCCAACTTGACTCACCAGCTGGCCGAAAACTCTGAAGCGTTGACTATCTGGCCTCTGCTTTTTGCCCTATTTTCACTTTTTCATTTTTTTTGGGAAAGCACGTGGCCAACGGCTGGCCCACAACTTTTCGGGCTGCAGAGATTTCCGCATAGAGATACTTACTTACACAGAGTGCAGTATAAGAGTATATATAAATGCCAAAAAGCGGCCAGCAAGTGTGTGCAGTTAGCCAAGAAGTTAGAACAAGATGACAGCCCTTAATCAGGATCAGCGATTTGCCTGGCTTTTGATCTTCTCCCTGGTGGGGGGAAGTTGTCTTTTTGAATTCACCCAAGCTCAGACCTTGACGGTGGAGGATCGTCTGTCTGTGCTCAAGTTTGTGGGTGCCTTTATGAATTTTCTGGATATGGAATTGGAGAACTCCACCCTGGCAACGCCAGGGAGTACGAGTACCACGAGTTCGGTAGAAACCACCTCTTTGAGCACAAGTTCTAACACCACTGAGGCAAGTACGGAGGCGGCTGTGACCAGTGGTAACTCCTCTACAACAATTGTGGAGAACAGCAGCAGCAGCTCCTCGGGTTCCACGGATCCTGGCACCACCACGAGCACAACCACAGAGCGAACCACAACTACAGTGAGGCGTCGCATGTGCTTCAAGCGTTTTTGCTACAAATTTGGCAACGATAAAGGCTACATAGTTTAAAGGGAATAAAATTCAAAGAAATTATATGCCACAGTGACTTATTTACTAGCTAGAAATATAACCCAAATAGTCAATCAGTCTCAACAATAATTAAATAGAAAGACACTTGTCTTCGTTGCTGCTAAGAATAAGCTAAAAACCCTGACTAATATCCCCTCTAAACCCGTTTTGTATCCTCAAATTGCACTTTAAACTTGAGGCCACCGATGGGAATCAATATTTACCCCATCAATTAGTAATTCCAAAAATCCCCTCAGACCTGCGAGAAATGTCTGTAATTGAAATCATTTCTTGAGCCGCAAAAGACCATTATTGTTTCGGCTGCAAGTCAATCAAAGGTATAATATATAGTATTTATATAGTTAAGGCAAAAGCAGGATATTCCACTGAAGACACACGAGGACTCCCCAACCCCCCCAGTCTCTGCTCTTTCCCCCGGAGGCCTTAACAAATTATTTCAATTAAAAGTTTTCGGGGCAAAGCACTTAATGCCACACAAGTTGGGCGTTTATGTGCGCAAATCTTAATTGTGCCAAAAATACAAGCTATAAATTTGTGTATATATTTGTATGTATATTCATCGAGGGAGGGGTTTTTTTTTGGGGGGGAGGGGAGCCAACTCAAACTGACAGCGAAAGCCCAGTAGGCAGTTGGCTTTGTGGCTTTTCATTGAGTCGTAAACAAATGAAATTTAATTCATGCCAAGATTTATTTGAATTTATTGTGCAAATTGTTAAATGTCAACGTTTGCCCTTGCCCCGCCTCAACAGGGATTTCCCCCGGATTCACAGATTTTGCATTTGATTTTGTATCTGCATCTGCCTGGGGATCTGCCAATGTATCTGTGTATCTGCGCCTAATTGCCAAATGAAACGAAGCCGCAAATATGCTTGACTTTTGGCTTTCTGTACGTGCTCAATTTTCTAATAAAATATCTGCAATAATCTTTCGTTAAAGTCGCCCAATGAGTAATCGGAGGACAGAAAACTAACTGGAAAAACTCATTCTTATGAGAAAGTAAAATTTGGCATAAAAAAGAAATTTATTAGAAATAAAACTAGGAACAATATAGATATGTAAATATTTCTTCAAATATTTTATTAGAATAATTAATCTCTGAAGGCCTTAATAAGCATAATGCTTAAACAAATTAATGTAATATTTATATTATTATTTTTACTAAGAAATAATATTAATAATATATAAAATACTTGTAATAAATAATTAATAGTATTAACATTATATAATATATATGAAATGATGAATAATACGATTTTATGGTATATATAATTAATTATTTAAATATTAATTACATTTAATATACTTATACATATTAATTAATTATTTATAAATTATAATAAATATAGATAAAAACTAAAATAATAAAGTAATACCTTACCAAATTAATTTAATATTTATATTATTGTTTTAAGTAAGAAATAATAGTAATATGTATATAAAAAACGTATATTAAATAATTATTAGTGTTAATATTATATAATATATAAGAAATAATGAATAATACGAAATTATATTTAATTAATAATTTAAATATTGATAACATTTAATATACTTATACATATTAATTAATTACTTATAATTTATAAATGATAATTACTTAAATTAAATAATTAATTATAAACCTTTTCATTTGCGACTCGAAATTCTAAGAAACCGACTTTGTCTAGAACTCCTGGGGCTTCCTGCCACAAGTTATATAACTTTGTGGCCTCAAAGTAGTGCGATGACAAAGTAATTGATTTGTCCATAGCCTTGGGTGTGCGTGTTTCAAAGTGTGTGTGTGTTCATTGTCTGTGTGTGTGT
This sequence comes from Drosophila nikananu, assembly GCA_008042635.1. Lineage (NCBI taxonomy): Eukaryota > Metazoa > Arthropoda > Insecta > Diptera > Drosophilidae > Drosophila > Drosophila nikananu. The sequence goes on from VNJV01010313.1 coordinate 10,150, forward strand.
GTCCCTTGGCCATCCTGTGAACTTTTTGGGCTTCGTTGCGACACGTGCCACTGTCATTTAATTACTGACTATATTGTTATTATTATTTACCCCATATGCGCGATATGCGTGTCAACAACTTAACAGAGTTATCACACACACACACACCCACACACACACACACCCACAACATGGCACCGGATTAAGCGACCGCCGCGTGAAGCACTTTAAATTAGTTTCGTTGCATAAACAAGGAACAGGAAACAGCCTCTACTTAGCGATAGCCAGTGGTTTTAGTTTGGCTTTTTTATGGCCAAAAATAACAGATTTTTAAAGCTACAAATTAAGGCAATATTTTTGGAATTTAAAAAAATTTTAAGGGTTAGAAAAACATTTTTTGAAAAGCCTTCTTTGGTAATTAAAAGTTTTCAATTGTTTAGAAATTGTCATAAATTCTTAAACTTTTTCTTGTTTTAATGTTTAATTTATTAACTCTTAATATTAAGATTTTATAAGTAGTCAAAAAAAATTAATAAAGCTAGTTCTTTAAATATTATTAAGGGCAAACTTTAGGCTAGAAGCCAAAGTATTTTTACAAATTTCTTAAAGGTTAAATAAAGAAATTTATTTATAAATATTTATGAATTTTTAACATATTATTTAATTTATATTTCTAAATATAAACTAATAAATAGTTGGTACAAGTTATAAATTGTTTAGAAATTGTTATGAACTCTTATCAATTTTCTTGTATTTTTTTCCCCCTATTAACAATTCACACATTAACATTAATATTTAAAATAATAAATTTATTTATTAAAAAATAATTTAAAATTCAAATATCTGGCTTTACAGTAGAATTTAAATTTAAATTTAAACCAAACTGATTAAAATATATATGCAATACCTTAAACCGAGTCTAAATGATATTAATAATTTTCATAGATTTTTTTTGATTCCCCTGACAGCACTGTCAAAGATGGGTTAAGGGCTGGTTGGGAGGAGGGCCTGATGGGTGGATGATGGCCTGATGGCTGGACGAATAGAGACGCCTGTCCGCAGCTTTAAAGAGAATCCCAGCGATGGGCTTATCAACCGTCAGCCATCAGCCACCACAACTCACACTCCCCCACCCATTGGATTTGTTTGTTTGTCTCAGTTTCTGGGCGAAAAAACATATCCAATTACAATTTAATTAAGCTGCTTTCAATGCACAAAAGGCGGCTCCAAAAGGAAAACAGATGGAAACTAAAGAGCCACAAACTATAAATGGAAGGCAAACGAATGTCAAAATCAAACACGTTTTTTTCTGTCGTTGAAATAAGAATAATTCTTCGGATGCCAAGAATCCCCATAACCCATTATTGAAACCACAGAAAGACGTTGCTTTAGACGGTGATTGGACTTTGTGCCAAAATTCTAATCATTCATTCTTCATAACCAAAATCACTATATTCATAACCAACATAATAATCATAATAATTATCATAATCATTATAATCATCATAATCATCATTATCCTCATCGTCTTCGATGTTCAGTTCGAGCACAAGATGATCCTCCTCGTCCTCGTCCTCCTCCTCCTCCTCATCCTCCTCCTCATCCTCCTCATCATCCTCATCCTCCTCCAAGGGAGCCATAACATTGCCTTCAGCTAAGGCCGGGGGAGCTCCATCGTCCTCTGGCTTATTGGTAGGGTCCTTTTCGGGATTCATTTTCCTTAAAAAAAAAAGAACTATAGAAAGTACCTTTAGATTTATTTAAAAATTGTGTAGGGCTTTTTTCCACTTACTTTGGCTCCGTATCCAGTTCTTAAATGTTTATTCTTTTGAAGTGTGACCGCGCTCTGTCTACTCGTTGTTCGGTATTTTATTAGGGCCATTGATGCGGTCATACCAGGCTGAAATCGGTTGAGTTTAAGCCAAGTTATAATCAAAAAACCCTTTAAGGTGTCCTCATCATCCTCATCCTCCTCCAAGGGAGCCATAACATTGTCTTCAGCTAAGGCCGGGGGAGCTCCATCGTCCTCTGGCTTATTGGTAGTGTCCTTTTCGGGATTCATTTTCCTTTAAAAAAAAAAGAACTATAGAAAGTACATTTAGATTTATATTAAAAAATTGTGTAGGGCTTTTTTCCACTTACTTTTTTTCGAGTAGAAAATTAGAAGAAAATGTAAAGTTGAACCAGCTTCCACCGAATTATGAATTACAATGACTGGTTAGGCCAGAAAACTCTGGAGGTTAACAAATAGTTTGAAAGATAAATCCTAGGCCTACTTGGAAAAGGTATTTTAATGGAAAAAAGGATTGCTAAGTTGGGCAAGTTAACAGAAACTGTTTACACTTTATTTTTTATTAATTTGTTCAACACAACACTACACTCTTTAAAAAATGGTTTTATATATGTTGAATACAATTTTCTTTGAAAGTTTAATTTATTTAATTTAAAACACGTTCTTGAAAAGATAAGACCAAACTATTTATACTATGCAACTATCCTTGTATTAAAATTTCAAGGTAACATAGTAGGCTTTGCTTTTCATTTCCCACAAGTACATATAATAAAAAATATACCAAAGACAAGTGGCCTGCATTTGTGATTTGAGGAAGACGCACCTGGGAATAATTTTAAGCATTGTGATGGCTCAAAACAACTATATATAATATGTAGTTATTATATGAGAAAACCAAAAATCCCCAAAATCTCTTAGGAATACGAAAAGACAGTTGGGCCTTTATGGCCGAACAATTTATTCAAGAAATAATAAAGTTTACTGGAAGACGGCATGGTAAACCAACATCAGCAAGTCGCCATACGAAGCAGGATCGTCCAGGGGATCCTCTTCGTCGGCCACGTTCTCCTCGACATACACGTCCTCGTTGTTATAAGCCTCATCGTCACCGCCATCTAGGTACGCCTCGAACACGCGAGCCTCCTCAATGGGACCCATGACAGGAGCCGGCTCCATGTCCTGCGGCACTGGGTCGGCCTCCAACATATCGGTATGCTGCTCGGGAATCATTTTCTTAACCTTCTCGAAATCTCAACCAATAGGAAAGAACTGAAGAAAGAGTCGCTATAATTTTTGGTCGCTCCTTTGGACTTGTTGTTCACTTACTTTTCAAGTGGGATTTTAATTTTCTTTTTTTTTTTTGGGTGTAGAAAATTAGTAGAACATTTTCAATAGAACCTGCTTCGACACAATTACAAATTGCAATGAAGCAGAAAAATTCTAGACCTTGACAATTCGTTTGACAGCAAAAGTCCAAGGCCTATTTGGTGGAAAATTTTAAGGAAGAAAAGGGTAACTGGGCTGTAAAAGTTAATAAAAAATGTATTGTAATCCTTTTATATGTCTACTCCATTTAATATTTAAATATTTAATTATTATCATTATTATAGGTAATTTATCTTTAGTTTATAGTACATTATTCATGTATATATAAATAAACTCAACAATAATTGTTACCAAACACAAAATATACAATCTGCTGCCTGCTTTTGTGCTTCGGTGGTGGCCCTTGAAATAATGATTCAAATAAAAAATTCTTAGCATACTCACGGGTGTAAAATATACAAAAATCTATATGAATATAGAAAGCCAGATGAGAACAGATTTTAAATGCCAATAAGCCAGTTTAAAATACATATTTTCAAACATTTTTATACCCCAGCAAAGTGCTCCAATTTTATTTAATCTTATCATTGTTTAGTATATATTTTCTTTTTCGTTCCAAAGAGTTTGACACGCGCTGCAGCGACACTTGACCCACCGATTAAATCCTCGGTGTGATTATCAATTAAAGTGTTATTCCGGCTTGCAATTTTACAGGCAGAGCACGCTCCACTCTGCTGGCCTTTGTCCTTTGTAACTGCACCATGGGGGTGGGCGTGGACTTGGACAGCAGCAGGAGCAGCAGGAGCAGCTGACAGCCAGCCATCCGGTGGTGACTGTACTTTTGCCAGCTTTGATTCGCCGGCCTCAAGTCGCTCTCGAGACGGTTTGCCTTTCTGGTCTGCGGCACTGACAATGGGCCCACTTGAGCGCGGCAGGCGAGTTCCTCAAAAAATGGGGCATAATGAGCAATCAAAAACAAAATAGAAATATGGGAAATATTCAACATTGGCAACGTTTTATTCGAAAATGAATAAACAAATAATATAAAAAAGAAGAAGGTATAATCATTAGCTCATTTTCATGTAGTTATGTTCCATTTTTTTATATCAAAATAAGAAGCAATGCAGTCTCTTTAACATTTGCCATTCGCCCCGAAGGGTTTTGTAGTATGAGGGCAAAAATACCACAAAATATCGATTACAAACAAGTTTCCGCCAGTTTCTTCTCTAACTTTTTGCAAATTTCTTATTGTTTTTGACAATATGAATTGTTTTTGTTTAAAAATGAATAAATACAAGCTCAGACGCAGCATTTCAAGATGGCCCATGTATGATTCTCCTTGATCTGCGGCAGAGAAATATTCCAGCTTTGTAGTTGGGGTAGCAGAACAGTGCATTCTTCCTTGAAATACAAGTCTCTCATCATTTTAAGCTTTCATTTTCAATAAGTAGATTCATTTTAAAGAGAACAGGGGATGGGCATTGTCCCTGCGTTGCAATGTAAGCCTTAAATTACCGCATTCGACGCCGCCATAATGGAGGTTCTCCCCATTAGAATGTAAATGTAAATCAGCTGCTTGTGCCATTCATATGTCGGCGAACCAGTGCAAAAGCACGTGTATTCAGTAATTAATATTTCGCAATAAAATGAGGTTATTAGATGAAAAACCCGCTTTCCATGAGGCCCAAGTGAAAGCGAGTGCTAATCGCATTGACACACCAAGGCGATGATGCAATAACCGTGTAGCAAGTGCGTTTTCCTGGAGCGGATTACGAGCGCTTAAGCCACTTGCCACAGGACGCGGCACTATTGTTCATGCTTCCTTCACTTTTTATACTTTTTATCCCCCGTTTGTGCCCGTGTCGAGCCCTTTGTCACGGGCACGTTTCTGGTGTAACCCAAGCCAAAGAAAATGATCAATTGAGGGAAGATTTCGAGATGCCGTTTGTGGCAAAAACTTTAATGGGGGCCGCACACCATGCATATTGTAGAGTCTCAATTCTCATTCTCTGGTGGCGGCAGACGGTTCTCGGTTTCCCCATCGACCAAGCCGGTCGGATTCAAGTCCTCGTCCTCGGTAGATGCTTCCGAATAATTTTCTCCAAACTGTAAACCCTCGGGAAAGTCGTCCTCCTCGGAGACATATTCATCATCGCTGTACGGGTCCTCAATGTCCAAATTATCGAAGTCTTCACCATCGCCGAACCAATCATCCACAGCCTGGATGGCCTCGACGAAAAGGTCGTAGTCCTCAGGCGGCACATCGCGTGGTTCCCTCATTATTTCTAGCGCTTAGAAATTCTACTTCTTGCCAAGAAAGTTCTGGAAATTAATGAAATATTCGCTACTAATGCATGCGCGCATGTGCTCTTTACTTACAGTTCTCCGTTTCTTAGTACGTTTTTTTGCGTTTATTTTTGGTTAAAACCAGGAATTCCGGCTTTTTCACAAACTTAAATTGCTGAGACACGTGCTGGTTGAAAACAAAGAAAATCGAGAAAGAGAAAGAAGTACATTTCTTGACAACCAGGAAATGTGAACGCCTTTTGAGATTTATTTGCATATTTCTTATTGTCAGTATAAAAGCTCCGTATCCAGTTCTTAAATGTTTATTCTTTTGAAGTGTGACCGCTCTTTCTACTCGTTGTTCGGTATTTTATTAGGGCCATTGATGCGGTCATACCAGGCTGAAATCGGTTGAGTTTAAGCCAAGTTATGATCAAAAAACCCTTTAAGGTGTCCGCGATTTTAAGCCAAAAAAAGGAAAATCGTTAAAAATTGTCAAAAATTTCAAAAAAAATTGTAAGCAAAAAATTGTAATGTAAGCGAAAAATTGAACAATTTTTTGAACATCGTCAAATTTTTTAAAATATTTCAAAAATTTAGAAATTGAGTTTTGAATGCAGAAATGTTCTCCTATAAAAATTAGAAAGAAAAAACCAAACCAGACCGAAATCGGTTGAGTTTTAGCCAAGTTGAGATCTAAACAAGAAAGGAAGCAAACTTCGGCATGCCGAAGTTTAAACCCTTGCAGTAAGTAAGCAGAAGAAGAAAAATCTTCTGACTTTTTTGGGTACTGATATAAGGTAAATGTTGCGAAAGAAAAATGTTGCGAACGAGAAATGTTGCGAGCGAAAAATGTTGCGAACGAATTTAATGAATTTATATATATATTCCTATGGCTGCTATATGATATAGTGGTCCGATTTGAATTAAATTAAAACCGAAATTCTTGAATAATACAACATGTCTATGTCTCAAATTTTATGAAAATATGTGAAAAATTGGCTTAGTTAGATTTTTTCATCAACATTTTCTGATCGGTCCTACGACAGCTATATGATATAGTTGTCCGATTTTGATCAAATTAAAACCGAAATTCAAGAATAATACAAAATGGCCATATCTCAAATTTTATTCAAATATTGTAAAAATTGGCAAAGTTATAATTTTTTTCATTAAAATTTACCGATCTTTCCTATATAGCTTATGACATAGTCGGCCGATCCGGCTCGTTCCGACATATATAGCAGTGAGAGTATATAGAAGTCTATCTGCAAAGTTTCATCCAGATAGCTTCAAAACTGAGGGACTAGTTTGCGTAGAAACGGACGGACAGACAGACAGACAGACGGACATGGCTAGATCGACTCGGCTGTTGATGCTGATCAAGAATATATATACTTTATAGGGTCGGAGATGTCTCCTTCACTGTTCTCGATTTTTAAGAGAAAAATTGAAGCATTTTTTTCAACATCGTCAAAATTTTTAAAAATTTTCCAAAAATTTTGAAATTGAGTTTTGAATGCAGAAATGTTCTCCCATAAAAACTAGGAAGAAAAAACCAAACCAGACCGAAATCGGTTGAGTTTTAGCCAAGTTGTGGTCGAAAAACCCTTAAGGTGTTCTCGATTTTTAGCGAAAAATTGAACAATTTTTTCAACATCTTCAAATTTTTTAAAATATTTCAAAAATTTAGAAATTAAGTTTTGAATGCAGAAATGTTCTCCCATAAAAACTAGGAAGAAAAAACCAAACCAGACCGAAATCGGTTGAGTTTTAGCCAAGTTGTGATCGAAAAACGCATAAGCTGTTCTCGATTTTTAAGCGAAAAATTTAACCATTTTTTTCAACATCGTCAAAATGTTTTAAAATTTTTCAAAAATTTAGAAATTGAGTTTTGAATGCAGAAATGTTCTTCCATAAAAACTAACTAAGAAAAAACCAAACCTGACCGAAATCGGTTGAGTTTTAGCCAAGTTGTGATCGAAAATTTCTTAAGGTGTTCTCAATTTTTAAGCGAAAAATTCAACCATTTTTTCAACAAAATGTAAGTGGTTCCATTGTCAAAATTTTCGAAAATTGGCAAAAAATTAGAAATCGAGCTTTGCATTTTTTTTTTTAATTTGTATTCTTTTTCGCTACGCTCTATGGAAATACTAAAAAGCGCGCCCTTTAATAATCTCCTAACGTCTGCACCGTTCTAGTATTTTCAGTCCTTTGCCACGGTTTTGTTCTAGATTTCAATATTCTTTTACCTCAGTATTTAAAGCTAGTTTAGGCTTATTTAGTATAACCCAATTTTGCAACGATTGCGCGCATTTTCGAAAACGGAAGAGGGCAAGTTTAAACAAATGGCGAGCTCCGTTTCTGGTTCTGATTTTGATTCTGTTTCTGGTTCTGGTTTTGGTTTCCTCAATTTCCGTTCTGAAAACGCCGAATGTTTGGTGTTGGCAAATACGATCCGTGGATGTGCAACTGCGTCTTACATAATCACACACGGCGCGGACGGGCCTTTGTTTTGCCTTTGTTTGGTTTTTACACAAAGGAAAGCCGCCCAGCAAGTCGCACCGCCGCGAAACCTAAACCTAAACATAAACCCCTGGAAATCCTAAAACCGATAACTGAAAACTGAAAGCCGAAAAACCGAACCAAAGAACCCATAGACAAAGCGGCGAAGAAATTCGCTAGAAAATGCCACGCGGTAACGACAAATATTGACATATCCAGAGTTGTCGCTGTATGAAAATACAGAGAGAATTATAGAGTGGGCAAATAATAGTATTCAATTTAGTCGTAATAATTGCAAGTCTCTATAACTAGAAGGATCATTTTAATATAATTTTACAAAAAATTAAAAAATTATTTATGCCGTTGCTCGGTTTTATATTTATTTATTTTCTTTTTAATTCTCAAATTTAGTTAGAACCATTTTTTATTCAAAACGTATGCATGCGTAAAATATTTATGTATTATAAAACTATTTTTTAAAAAGACATTTTAGCAAACAAAAATTATTATAGCTTAAAAATATATTTTAAATAATAATTAAATATATAAGAAATATCATTTAAAATATATATTTTTATAATATAGATATGCTGTTATTAAAATGTTAATTTTTTTATTGGAATATTCCCAAAAACTATGTTCTTGATGACATGTTCAACAAATAAAAATGTGTTTAACATTTTTCTATTATTTTAGACTAAAATGCATATAAAATCCAATATTTTGGCATACATAAAACTCCCAAAATGGATTTTTCTTGGTCATTTTCCTCCGTGTACCCGGATCTATAAAGGTTGCAAGGTAACCCAAAACCCAGCCGGAATAATGCCACGCTCTCGCCTCGATAAATAGTGTGTGCGGCGAGTGTAGATTAGCGACGGGGGGGAGTGGCTCTGACAGCCAGTTCTCGGAGGGTGGGGTAGTACGTTTCTAGGCAGGTTCCTAAGGCGGCGGAAACTATCGGATTACCTTCTCACGGTCCTGCTTTCCGAGCTCCAATTTCGTATCCCGAATTCCCTCAATTTTCCAATTTTCCAATGCCCAATATCCAATTTTCCCTGGTCAAACTGGTCAGCTAGATAATGCCACAACGATATATGCTGGTACTTTTCATATAAAAACCAAGCAATTAGTGTTTAATCTAATCAAAATAATAAAATTTATGGGGAAATAAAATTGTTATAAAGAAAGTACAGAGCGAAAGAGGAAGGCTCTTTTTAGGGATTATTTCTGGGAATTTCTGTGGAACATCGGAAACATGATCCTGCTACCTTTGAACTTCAACTAAAAAATTTTGCTGAGAATAAAGCTATAAATATTTGATGGAATAAATTCCCTGCTGCTCTGCTTTACTCATCGTCCTGCGAAGATATTTGTTGGGCCATTGTCCTGCCACTCAAGGGCCCAAGGAGCTGGGTGAGTGTAGCGGTAGAATGGTGACCACAACAAAGCATCCTTTCGAGGGCAGCCAGACGACCAGGCGACGCGACGCCTTATCTAACCGAAAAGCTAATAATTATGGTTTACAAAAAAAGGCCAAGCCGCAGACTCTTGTTTTTATACCCTTTAGGTAGTGTATACACGGCAGGGAATATTGGAAAATTTGGGTAATTACATTTCAAAGTAAATAAAATAATATAAAAATATATAGTTACAAGTTAAAGTCACAAAGAGTTTATGGAAAGGAACTAAAAACCAGAATTAGTACATGCCTTTAGTTTGTAATATAAAAGTTTATATAAATAAATTATTTAATATTGAATATATATTTTAAAATATTCAAATAATATTCTTTACATGGCATAACACAAAAATACAAATTATTTTATTCAATTTTCACATTTATTTATTTAAATGAATTACCCAAAGAGCTGGCTTCAAAATCTCTCCAAAAATATGTTTATAATGGGTAACCTGCTGGCTTGGCTTGGCCTGTGTTGGCCTGGAATTTTTTCCTGCCGCCTGCAGGACACAGGACTCACAGGACGCACAGGACTCGCTGGACTCAGTAATGCGTTAAATGGCAACGCATTATCCACACATTCCTCTCTGGCAGGCACGGGTGCGAAGCCCTAAATTTGCACAGCTCCCGGATATGTAGGCATGGGAATTATTTTGTAACCATTTTTTTACAACCTTCTTGTCTATATATATACCAGATATATATATATAGCTTCAAAGTAACCTTGTTGGACCGCACCACAGGCAGACATACTTTGTGTTTGACCACATGGCATAATGAGTGCTGCCTGGCCAAAGGACAAAGGAGCCCAAGGACTCGTTCGCACCACACTCAGGTGGGTGTGTGTGTGTGTGCTCGCCAGCAGGATGTCTGTGGTCAGACAGCAGGCAGCGATTGCCTTCCCAATTTCGCTTGAGTAGGTGTAAAATTCGAATGTTATTCAGGAGAGAACAGGGCAAGAACAAGGAATCTCACCACCCACCTTACTGAGAGAAATAATCGGGCAATTGGGAATTGACCCAAAACCAGGATAATTGCTTATTATATTTCTGTTGTATTTCTCCTAATGATTGATAGACTTGAAATGCCTATTATTAACTAGCTTACATTTTATTTTAAAACTATATTTCTGCACTTTTAATATATTTTCCCAAAGCACTTTGCCTA
>VNJV01010314.1:0-122861 GCA_008042635.1 Drosophila nikananu
TATTTTATATATTTGCATAGATTTTGTCAAATTGTTAGCCAGTTTCAAAGTTAATCATTAAATTTGAATTATTGATTAATTCCTTCGCTTAATTCCTTCGCTTTATTGCCGCCTACTTTTTGAATGCGTAACATAGGTTCTTTCGCGGGTTGAACCACTGGTTCACAACCGGTTCCAGCTGCGGAACTCGCGCCTTCCTTAACAGATTTTTGAACGCTATACTGTAAAGGGATTTTCTCAAAATCTGTACGTACGATTTTAATGAAATTTTCACCAAATGTTCTTTATTCGATCCCCAATAGGCCCATAAACCGTGCATCACGGCACGTTTACTGAGAGCGAAGCTGTATGACCTTTAATTTTTGCTGCCTGTTTTTGTATGGGGGATTTCCATAGGTTTGGCCACTGTTAAGCAATTTTCTCAAAAACTGAACGAACAATTTTAATGAAACTTTCAGGGATATTACTTGAAATTGTGCTCCTAAGCCTGGCTTACCGTGCATAGCGGCACGTTTACTGTGAGGGGAGCAATCTTAAAAAAGGTGGAGAGTCAATTTTTCCAATGAATAATAAAGGTACTTGCATTGTTCAAATTAGCCCAAACCCAATATAAACTATTAGTAAATTTAATTCTTTACACGTAGGAACTTTATTTTGTTCAATTTAGTGTTTTATTTATAAAATAAATAAAAAATAAAATCCTCCCCCGTGTTCCATTTTCCCACCGTTCCATTTCGACGCTAACTCACCGACGCTAATTTGACGTACATAGTTTCTGTTTACCGCTGACTTGTGGAACTAGTTCAAAAGTTTAGTCGAACCCAGGCGCATTTTGGAACCAAAACAATTCTGCCACAGTTGATAAAAGAAATGTCGGAAAACAATAATCAAACAAAAAAACGTACCAATTCAGATAACGAAAGTCAAGGCAACTCCGTCTCTACCAGTAATAACGAATCTGAGAGTTCCAGCGACTTTGAAACAAGCAGGAAGCGCAAATTACGCCGCAAATCTTGCAGAAACGTTTCATTTCATTATCAAGCACTGCCCATTTGCGTTGTGGGTCATAATTCGGGGATAATACCCGAAACGCCGTGTTCTACCAGAGACATTACGTTAAATTCCGCCCATATAATCGAAGATAGTTCCGATTCAGAGTTCCATATTTCAAATGATACCAGTAATGATGAACCAGCCAATAAGTCTATAACATATGTAGCTCGCCCACTTGAAAGAAAAGATTTCCAATTTATTAGAAAAGAGCGCAAACGAAAGAAGAAACCAAGTAAAAGCATATACAAAGATAAATAAATCAAAACGCACAATTTTAAAAGCGATCAACAGACCAGGGCTGATGCAGCCCAATGGACCTACCGCAACTTGGTCACACTACCCAATAACCAGGGCTTGCTAGTTTGGAGTGGTAAATTTTTACGGAAAAAGAACTATTTACACTGATTTTATGTAAATAAAATAAATAAAACGTAGGAAACTTAAGTGCAAAGTGTAAGTAGGACACGTGGGATGATGGCAAGCTTGGAGCTTAATCGATACTTGGCCGAATTACGGGGAAAATCCGCGATGATTTCATTTTCACACAGCGCGTTGTTGTATGGGAAACTTCGTCGTAGCTTTGCTTTGGTTGTTGCTGTTCCTGTACCCCCTTTGTTGTTGTTGCTGTTTCTGCAGCTGCTGCGTCAACAGCAACGCACAGAAAATGTTTTATTTAGTTTACTTCTGTGGGAAGATAAACCGCTTGCCATTTAAAGGGGTCGCTGCAGCAAACACCTGTTCCTAATTGATTTTTCACCGATTCCACAGACCATTCACCAAATAATTACTTACGACTTCAACTCCAACAACTGTGTTTTGGCATTTTTAATCAATTAAAAACGAAGCAGCTTATAAACACAGCAACACATTAGTACCTATTAAGTTGGAATAGTTTTAACAATTCGAACGAACGACAACTTAAAACCCAGTTTAACCACCGATTAGTACAGAAAAAAGTAAAAAATCACAGGAAACCGCAGGAAACCGCAGAGATGGACTCGCCACCAATGTTCAACAGCGTCGAAGATGAGTGCAGATACTGGAAGGAGCGCTCCAAGCAGTACCACAAAGAGTGAGTTTTTCCAAAAACCCATTGTGACCTAAAACCTAGAAACACACTTGCACTCCAGGTGGACAGACGTGAAACAGGAGTACGACGAGTTTGTTGAGCAGTCACGGGAGATGGAAATCGAAATGGACGCCAATCTGGAACAGAAGCAGAGCATAATCAAAGATCTCACATACAAGCTCACCATGTTTGAGCGCGAAAACGAGTCCCTGAAGGTATCTAAACTCTTAATCCTACCCAATCTATATTTATACCATATTCTTACCTTTTAGCTAAAGCTGGATTCGCATGCCATTGAAATGTCAAACATGGAGAAGCAACTGGAGGCAGTAAAGAAGGAGCGAGACACAATGAAGGTGTATCTGAGGCAGCTAGAGCAGAAGAACGATGACCTGGAGCGGGCGCACCGTATTCTGAACGAAAGCATAGAGAACTTCGAGAAAATGCTTGATCAGGCATACGAGAAGAACGCCCTGCTGGAGCTCGAAGTAGATGAAAAGGGGCTGCTGCAGGAGAAGCTGCAACGGCTTATGGATGAGACGAGAGGTGAGCTTAAACCGTCCGTATATCTAATTTAGTTTGCACACTTATTGTTGCTCCCTTGCAGATCTCAAGCAGGAGCTAAATGTCAAGACACGCTATGTCACGCCCACGGTGAACGGAACGGGCGCCACCAACTCTATAAACAGCTCCATGAACTCGTCCACCTCGCTGCCGAACGGCATTGTGGCCAATGGAGAGCTGGCGAATCACGATAACATGGTCGCCGCCGATGCCACCAGCGTCAGCGTGAGCGCCCTCAATGGCAGTTTAGTTAATAGAAACGAATATAACCAGCAGCACTCGCTTAAAAGTAAGATACTCAGCTCCTTTAAGAAAACCAGGCACGTCCTAAAACTCACGAAGTCAAATCGCCAGTTCAAGCCTTGCATTTAATTTAGTTTTGTTTTCTTATTTTGCGTTCCTTTTCCCGTTTTTATTTTTGTTTTTAATGTGTTAGTTTTCTTTGTCAGAGCGCCAGCTAGCAGGTTTAAGTTCCTTATTATTTGTAATTTTATTGTAAATTATTAAAACTAAGAGCCCCAATCAAAGAGACGAGAGTTTGCGACATTTCTAGTAGGCAAATTGTTCGTGTTTTGTGTGCGTTGCGTCCGTATGTAGCTTGTAGTTTCGACCAACTAACCTCTCGACTAACCAACTGTGTATGTGTGCTTCCTCTTGCAGATCCCGAGAACCAAATCAATGGCAATTCCCTGAAACCCAGCTGTCGCACATCGGCGCTCAACACTGTGGCCGACATGTTGAGAAAACTAAACGTAAGTCCCTCCAAGCGAAAGCCGAAAACTTTTCAAACCGAAAGCATGCCAAAGTCCCACTCCCTGTGTTATGTTTTAACCCAATTTCCCCGACTCCTCCCAGCTTATGTGTTTTTCCGTATGTGTTTTTTAGTGGGATAAGGCCCTGTTATGTCCCGATTGCGAAAAGTTTCGCTGCATTTGCGAGCGCCCGAAGCCGCTGCAGCCGCCGCCAACGGCCAGCGAATCGAGTTCGAGCCTTTTTCGTCGCGCCTTTGGCGGTAGCAGCAGCTCAGTGGCTACCAGCAGCTCCCAGTCCACGCCCGTCAGTGATTGCAGCTCCGGCACGACACCCAGCAGCCTCTCTGCGGGCACGAACATTTTTAAACGCTTTGCCGAACGCATGCGCAACTCGCCGGACTCACCCGGCTTGCCATTCTGACGCTGCGTCAATAATACGTCGTCTAATTTTAGTTGCCCTCCGCTTGCATTTATTAATTGAATTGGTTAATAAATACAAACATTTTTGTACCTTATTTGTGCGGTCTTTGTTTTCGTTTCTTGTTTTTTGTTTAATTTTCAATGATTTTTAATCGAATTATCAAGACTTTTTTAATGCATCAGACACAGTTTTAATATATTTTTACACATTTTTAGGGGCATCTTTCCCCGGTCATACTATAGTTATGGCTATCTAGTTTTAGTAAATGTGGATTAAGATGTATTTTCTTGATAGAATGTGTCCACTCTTGTCTAATCCCAGCCACCCTTCTGTATTTTGATTGCAGGCCATGGAGACGAAACTGAAGACTTACCGCCAGAACAGACCAATGCCGCAGCGGCACCGCTCCTCCAAGGAGTAAACCCATTTGGCGCTGGGAGGCTGAGTAAATGGGGTCACCTCGTCATCGTCCATCCCCATCACCTTCCTAGGGCGGAATTACTGTTCAGTTGGCTCGGCGTTAGCGATCTGTTTCTTTAATGTTACTGTTTAGCGTTAATTTAACTCTCGCTGCCTCCTTATTTATTTTTGACTTAACTTGACTTTGTATAAACCGTTTTGCGATATTATAAACTACACAAAATAGTGAGTGTTGTCGTTCCCAAACCCAACATCTTACACATGCCTTAGTACGAATTAAGAGTATAAGCTAAGTACCCACACTCGGTTCAACCTTTTTGATTTGATTCGAAAGCCGATGATTAGCTGACATACAAAATGTGTTTAGAGAGTAAGATCAAAGAGCCCCGCAACCAACGATGCTGTGTCCAAGTATTATACTTCAAGCGGACAACCAATACTCGTAGCGTTTAGGAAAAAGACAAGCCAGCTATCTAACCCGAAATCACCACCCGATGACCTAGTTATATCTATAGCTATTTTCTGTTTATATTTACGAGCGAATATAAATTTGTAAAAATGCGAAATTGTTAACTACAAATCTGTTTATAAAGCATAACAAAACAAAACAAAACTCCAACGAACAGGCAAAAATATCTATATATGAATAAAGAGAAACATAATTAGTTTAATAGAAACCCGGCGCTGCGCACTTTCAATGTCAAAGCTGCGTATGTTGCAACTAATTAGTTTTGAAAATATTTGAGTTCATTACAGGAGGTGAATGCTGCGTCAGTTCCTATGCCAAGGCCAAATCCAAATCCCCTCCAGCAACACGGACTAGGAGGAGGAGGAGCTTCAGCGAAGCTTTTCGTAGGGGAAAACGGTTTCCCCGCTTTTTCCCCGGGTTTTTTTAGAGCTTTACCGTTGAGTTTCCCCTCTGCGTTTTTTGTTTTTGGGAGGAAGAGTAGCAGCATGTACTGGTTATGGAGCCGACCTTGCTGCCGGAAAGGTCCGCTGGCGGTAAGCTAATGAAAGAACTATGGTTTTTATAAGCGCGGTTTAGCGACGAGTGCTGGTATTATGGGAGCAGTAGCATGGATGATGGCAAACTTCTCCTCAGATGGAAAATGGAAGAAAACTGCAAATACAACAAATCCAACAAAAAGGAGAAAATATGACACAAGCTTTTATCATACGCAGAGCACTTACCAGGGACAGACTTTGCAGTGTTGTTGTGTTCCACCTCCTCCTGTTTGCTGCTGAGTGCATTGTTTACCAAAGGGAGGCGGCCCAGTTGGAGTTTTGGGGCGGTTTGAGGGCGTGGCATCAACCATAAGCGGATTGGGAATGGCACAATGCAATTGCCTTCCCGTTTGAAATAAAAGTGAAGCGGACACAAAGGCAGCCCGCACTGCATGTGTACACGGAAAGCAATTTCGGATATGCTTCTGGATTCCCTGCAGCTTTTACAAAAGTCCTATTGTCACGCAGTCTGTGTGCCTGCAGTGTCACAGTGCAGCACTCCGAGCGTTTCCTTTTGGTACCTTGTTTGTGTTTTAAAATACAAAAAGATATTCCACTTGTAATAAAAATATATCTTAAACTTTAAGCGAATTTATATGATTAATGCTAATCCAAAGCCAATACTTTGTTACCAGTGTGCTAGTAGATAGGAAGTAGAAGTGGCCAGTGAAGGTTATCCTCTCGTTTGCCATTTTTTCATTTTTTGTTTTGTTTTTCAAAAGTAATTTGAAGATTCTGCCTCGTTTTTTCCGAGTCGCTGTCTCCTGATGAAGTCCCCCGAGAGGGACGATCCCTGGCAGCTAATTAACTGGCCGCGAATACAATTTCCCGGCGCACACACAAAGGGCAGCAATCAGGAGCCTGGGCTCCCAACATCACAATAAGCGGGTCAAGCGCCACAATGAACCCAAACGGACGAGTCCCTCTCAGCAAACATACACCCAATTGTTTTGGCATAAAAAAGCGAGTGAACAGCTCGTAAAAAACTGTATCAAAACATTGGCTTAAAGTGGGAAGCTCTCCAAATGCCACACAAGACAGGGTGTTCGGTTCTGGTCGGCCTCTGGGCCAAAGTATCGCAGTCGTTAAGCAGATGGCTTAAAGCCTTGGCCATAACTCGGTGTGCAATTAAAGCGTGTGAAGTAAGAGGTTTGGAATAACTTTATACTTACTTTTAGGCTGCGTTAAGTTGGTATTAATTTTATTAGGGCAATTCTGGTTTGTTTGGGAATAAAATTTTGGGGCTGGGTATCTCTTAAACTTAAATAAAATTTTTTTTTTGAGTTAAAGGGCAAATGCGATTCTGAGAATATGAAAGAGCTGTGACTGAAAAGGCCACATCATAAGTAGTATGCCATTATTAACAATATTTTAAAATAAAAATTATACACATATTTTCATAAATTCCATATTGACAAAGAACAAGGTTCTAAAACTAAAAGCTTTTCCTGGCGTAAGCAAACAGGATACAGAATTAGGATAGCTTCCTTCCCTTATTGCCTTCCTGATTTTTTGTCTGCCAGCTAATTCCACTTCCGGCGGCACCCTGTAAATTGAAATGTGCACAAACTTTACGGAATTTATGCTCTTTAAATATTTAAAATACGCGGCGCGACGTCGTAATGTAAGCACGGTGCACAAACGGAAATAATGATGAGGTGTCCTGCCAGTCCTGGGTGTGCGTGTGTATGCCTTTGTTTTCGGTGCTTCGGTTGTGGGTGCCCGAGGGCCGAGGCCAGGACTATCCAAAGTATAGCCATATAGCCGCATAGCCGGGTATCCTGGGCCCTGGCTAAACATCAAACAAAATCGATATGTGGGCGGTGTATATGATTTTTGGCATAAACAAGCAACAAGCACACACACCCATATACTCATTCCCTTACATACATAAAACCTGCCGGGGGGGCCGTTTACAGGTTCGTTCCTTGCTTTGTTTGAGCGCCGCAGGACGCTCATTTTTCGTAATGAGTTTGTCTATGTGCGCAGGATGCCTGGTTGGGAGTATGGGCAAATACTTACAGCAGCAGCAGCACACGGCTACCTGGCACGGCCAGCTACTGCAACAGGCATATCCTTGAAAAAATTTTCCCTTTTTGGCTTTTTATCGGTCAACGATGGGGCGGAGGCTAACTCTAAAGGAGGTTTAGAGGTTAATCTAACCAAAGGCTTTCATATTTTGTTCTTCAAAGTGTTGCAATCTACAGGGTTATTTATTTGACATAGAGAATATTTTTAGCTTAATTGATATCCTTGAATGTGGGACATACATATGTACATACATACATCAAGGTTAAGATACAAGTCTTAAATACTTTTCGACAGTTTTTAAATTATACAAAAAGGAAGGAAACCCAGGACCCATTACCGATTTTATATAATTGGAAAACTTTGTCTTTATTCCCCACCTTTAAACGCCTAATTTATTATCCTGAAACTTCTAGCAATGCTAAGAACATAATTTGTATTTAGCTTATCCTGTAAAGTGTTCTTCCTAGAGCAATAAAATATATTTTATTTATGCGCTGCGATGGGCCAGTAAAAAAGCTCTTTGCTCCCTCTCCACGTGAACCTAAAACACCAGCCAACATTCTGATGGCTGTCACAAAAAAGCAACTTTTTGGTGAGGGTATAAGTACATATGAAGCGCAACGATTCGCTTTAATACGGGAAATCTTTAAGCACACACACGAGGCGAGCGGAAAGGGAAGCGCACACACACTAACAGACAGGGGGAAATCGTCCTGGGGGGTCCTGTGAGTCCTGTGAGTGTATGAGGGGAGGCGGTGTGAGCTTGTTAGGAGTTGCGCTGTCGTCTGCCATCTTCCTTTCCTGTTGCCATCTTCCGGTTGCCATTACACTGAGCATTCGCTATAAATAATTCGGTCTCGATTTGAAGTGCGAGAGCTGTGATAATGAAATCCCCTTGATTAGCCACCGATTGGAGGCCATCGAGGAGGAACTGCAGCTCCAGAGATGATCAATCAGGCAGACTGCGCTTTTAATTAGCACTCACCGCCCACATGCCACATCCTTCCTGCTGGACCGCAGAGCTCAAGTGGACCTCATTAGTTCACAGTTAGAGATTTAATTTAATTGCATCGCCAGGGATTCGATTGACCTTTCGTCCTTGCTGTCTTCGCGTGTGTGAGTGCAAGCGTGAGCAAGTGTCCTGCAATTAGATTAATTGACTTTAAGCCGCACCACCAGCAGCACCTTTATGTTATGTGGATTTTATGCTTTGCTCAATGAATTGCCGTCAGTGGCCTTATAAAAATGGCCAGCGAAATGGGCCAGAACCCATGTGTAAACTGCTTTTTATGACACCGTCGAGAACCTCTCTCTCACCTTTGTCCTGTTTAGTGAATGCCAAATGGCCCCGGCCATTGTCTGCCTCTCCCATTCTGATTTATAACCCAAGCAGACACACACACACAACCACACTTGTAGGACGAAAAGGACACGGCCGAATATGACATTCGCATGTGCTTCACAAAGCCTTGTGGACCATTTTTACAACCCCAGCCGGCTGCGACCTGTGTCCTAATGGCCGCCACCGCCACCGGCTCCTCCCCAAGTCTGGCTGGTAAATCATGCAAATATATATCACATCGGCCGCGCGCACAATGGAGCCTGACAATCGATGAGGCATCTCCGCCGAAAGTATTCAAGGGAGGCACATTAATCAGCTTAGAACCTACAAGTTCACTCACAGTCGTACTTCTGAGAACCGCCAATCGATCGAAGAATGATATTGAAGTCTCTTTTTTAAATAAATAATTTCGTGAATTCAACAGGAAGAATTTGAATTGAATTTTACTTCTGAATCAATTTTAAATTTGGCTTACTCCGAAATGATTTAATCAAAGTAAAATAAAGCTTACTTTTAATTATACTAATTTTAACACAGGAGAGTTTTAGTAAAGCTTAAAAAGTATATTCCGCGTAAAAATTCTAATAAAGTTACTTTCATGGCCATTTAGTGGTGAATTAATATCATACTATTGGCTTATTCCAAAAATGATATAAATTTATGCATCATAAGTAAGCCAATAGTAAAATAGTAAATAGGAGAGTAAAATGAAGAGTTTATTCTAATAAACTAATATATAAAATGTTATTTTCTTTTTTGAGGAACTTTAAAATATATTTACTTTCGTGGCCAAATCCCAAGGGTATTTTACCACTAAAAAGTCCTGTTGTAGTTTAATAAAAACATTCCTAAATTAGAGTTGCAGAATTAGAATTTCAGCTGTATTTTCGATTTATCCCCTGGTTTTCGCAGTGACAAAAGCGTAGCACACATTTCGGGGCTGCCAGTCAGCGAGTCAATTTCCAAACAATGCGAAACTTTGTGCCGCCTCCACTAGGGGACAGTACTCTGGTCTCCTCTGCTGGCTGGCTGGCTGGTTGGCTGGTGCTGTGTCCCTGATCCGATGTAAGCGTAGACCAATTAAGCGTAAACAAATTTGTTACTGTGGAAATATGAGAACCACTAGTTGCTGCCACCCACCGCCCACGAGAATGGCCATGGAATGGCCCCATTTCCATACCCATTCTTATCCCGCTTCCCCCCGTTCACGGTGCGCTTTTGACATTGACAAAGTGGCGGAGGCGGTGCTTTCCGTTCCGTCCAGTTCGGTGGTTCCAAAGCGGCGGTGTATGTAAATATTTTTGGGCTATTGATACGCGAGTGGCTGAAGAATGACCCTGGTGGCCAACAAACTGTTGCTCGGGCTTTAGAACACACCAGGGAATTTTTTCCCCAGCTAATGTCATTTCCCCTACGCGCGCAACAGAGTCGTTTCCTTTTCATTTTCTGGTTAACAAACACCCCGCGTGTCTACTGCCTCTCCTGCTCCTTATTTAAGCCAACTTCGTGCTGTCGCCGAACTCCGCCGCCGCTGGCACACTGAGTTCTCGAGCTCCAGCTCCAGCTACAGCTCCGGCGGAGTGCTCCAGTCTTCTTGGGGACTTGGCAGCGTGTACACGTGTCTAACGCAAGGTGTTCTCGGTCTGGAATTCGCAATTATAGTATCTCAGAGATACATCACATACAGCGCACATTTTTGGCGAAGTTTAGCGGGGCCGCAAAGGAAAAGTTGTAAGTACAAAATAATTGGATGCTGCGTTCCCTCTCTCGATTCGGACTTATTTATTAAGAATTTGGTTTAAAAAGAAATAGTTTAGACTTTTAAAACGACTGAATTCCTATTGCAAATATGCAAACAATTTTTAGAAATTGCTTTAAGTGAGATTCTCCTATATTAAATATTAAAATATTATGATTTATTAATTGTTCATAAGAAAGGAAAGAAAATCGATTGTAAGAGTACGCTTGGTAGGGCACATTTCAATGCAAATTTAATCATAAATCGAAATCTCAGTGAAATTAGGGAAATTAAAACGAAAAATATGTTTTTTACGATTAAATAAAAGCCGGAATTGTGGCTGGAAAGTGTGACAATCTATCATGGCGGCAAACATAAACGCTTTGCTTTAACGTGTAAATCTCGGCGTTAAGAGGATTACAATGTTTCGAGTAATTATTATCGGCTGTGTGTCTGCGTGCGTGCTATGTGTGTTTTTGCCTGCCATAAACCTGCTGCAGGGAATTAACTTTGTTTCGATCTAACCACGTTTGACAACTCGAAGCGCCAGCGGAAACGGAAGTGGGAAGTGGGTGTGGGGAGGAGTGTCTGGGGGTGGCAAATAAACTGTTTTCGCCATTTAGTTTCTGTTCCAGTAGTTCGCTTTCTCAATCTTTTCCTCTGCCATATTTATTTATGCGCCAGCACACACCCACACACACACCTAACACTCACACTGCTACGTGGGCGGGCAAAGCGTGTGTGTGTTCTTGTGATACACTTAATCCGACATTTACAATTTTTGCTTAAGGATTTATTTATGGATTCAATATGTGTACGGCGCTTACATTTCCGTAGGAGTGCGTGTGTGTACACAGAGAAAAAGAGTGCGATTTCGCGTTTTAAAAGTGATTTTCTGAAAGTTGTTAGACATTTATTTGAAATATATATATTTATATCATAAGGGAAATGAAATTTTCATAATAATAAAGATACAAAGGGTTAAAGAGTAAAAAATAAAAAAAATTATTACTTTGCAAAGTCAAAAGTTTTTAACGCATTTTAAAGAGATTTAAAGCCCTACTACATATTTTATTGCATTATATTTATTTATATGTTATTAAGTACTATACATAAACACATTTATAGTACAATAACTAATTTAAAGATAGGGCAAATAATATTTATTAGATTTAACAAATGATTAAACCGTTCTTTTTTGGTTTTCTTTTGTATTACTTATTTATTTTGTAGTTTATTTATTTATAAGTGTTCTTGGTTATAATTTATTTCTTGAAACGACCTTCGTTTACTTAGTATTAGTTTTCCCGAACAAAAGTTTAAATTTAACAGATTCTTCTTTTTAAAATGATTAAGTTTAGGTTTTTAGATGCATTTAGAATCATATATTATTTTGAGCTGTGTATACTTCAGAGTAAGCTTATATATAAATGTCCATACCTTTTAGAATTCTTTCAGGACCAATCCCGACCCTAGTCCCCAGCACATTTGCATGCGCAAAAGATGCTCCTCAGCATACACTTATTTTCAATTTTTTTAAACCCATTTTGCGCTGCATGCATTCTATGTAGCACTTCCCTTCTATATAGTATATAGTACTCAGTGCATTACTGCCACGTCGATCCAGTAAAAGGCCAGCAATACAATGGCAGTATGAAGTTGGTTGTAGGGGCAGAAATTTAAATGGAATCTCCTAATGCCTGGCAGTCGACACAATCAAAAAGCCGACAAAATGTGCGAAATACAATCATCTTTTTGTGATATAAAGTTATTCTGAACTTTAAAAGGCGAAAGAGGTTCTCAAAATAATTGGAAATAGCCTTGGCACTATCCAGATGAGACAACGCTGGCAGTTTAAATCGTTTTTTTCCTGGTGAGTTTCTTGCATTAAACATTTCCTAAGGAAACAGCATTTGAACTGCATTGGATAAACAATGGAGCAAAGTAAAAAAAGGGAAAGAGAGCTTAATGGCTTTTGACTTAATTAATTGGCTGCTGCTCTATAGTTTGCAAATGTGTAAAAAAGAGTCGAAATCCCTTTGAAGTGGTTTTGTGCAGCAAATAGTGAGTTAAATAAAATCTTAAAGCCCAATTCTTTAAATTTAGCTTAAATTAATACACTTCTTGAATTTATTAAGGGTTTTTAGAATTTTTCAAAGGGGGAAATTAATGAATAATTGAATTGGCAAAAAGAAATAAGGATTTCTTTTGGGCTGCTGCAGGAATTGGAATTCGGAATGGGTTATATTGAAAAATTCATATAGTTGACATCTGAAGTATAAACAAGGCAAAGCTATCTATACCCTTATATAGAAGGAATATATTTACAAACTAGATAGCTGTACCTTGTACTGACTTCTTATATAAGAAATTAAACAAAATAGTATATACCCCTATCTGCATAGAACAAGTTATCGGCTGATTTGAGATTTCAACAAATAAAATACCTTACGTTCTACAGCTAGCTTAGTGATATTTTTGTTTAAAATATGTATACATATATTATATGTGATATATATATTATTAATTCACGACTTGTCCTTAAAGTTTCATCAAAAAGCTAATTTTCTTAGTTGCTTGAAAATATTAACTACAATTAAAGTGGTTTAAGGTTAACGCGTGTCAAACGAACCTGTGGAAATGGAATATTTAGATTGATTTAGGCAATTATTGATTTGTCCTAATTGACATATATTTTTCTTGATTATCTAACCGTAGGGCAGGCCACGTTTATTAATGGTCCGCAAAATCCCCCTGTCAATGGGCTGTGGCTTTAAAGAGACAGATGAGCCGAGATAGCAGTGAATTAAGTCAATATTTCTGAGTTGGTATTCATTTCAGATTTGAGACAGCCTGGGATGGGTTGCAGCTGTGACGAAAATTGAGGTAAAATATCTGTTTACACAGCTCGAATGGGGGGGCATTGGCCACATGCCAACCATTTATCATGACATTCTAATGGCAAATAAATAGAATTTATTTGTTTTATTCCTATTCTTTGCCTTGCCTTGCCGCCAAATGTTGACTCGTGTAAGCCGTGGAACAATAACAATAAATTGTTTGTGCTGCATTGTATAATTGACACTTGCCTAGGGCATTCAAAATATATATATATTTGTAAGTAACGGTTTGCTTCAACAAATTCTTAGAGCTGAATTTATTGTTTTCACAATTCGATTTATTTTGAAATGGTTTCCACTGAATTCATTATCGGCGACCAGCTGCAGCTTTCAGCTCGAAGCATATCCCGCCTATATCCTGGCTATAAATAGAAGCGGGTCGACACCCACAACCGCATCCATGTGGATGCTACGTACGGCACACGCTTTTTTGGTTTCTGCAGTCATGGTTTCTGCAAACATGGTGACAGTATGCCAGCACTTCGGATGCCACCCCTCTTGGCTCTGCCACGCCCCCGCCCTTTGTTTTGCGATTCGAGTGGAGCGCAAACATGGCCAACAAGTGTGTGGGTGCACTGGTAGAAAGCTAAAAAAACTGAGAATTTAATATTAAAAAGAGTATTATGGGATATGCTGTGGCAGTAGCGGTCCTGTCCGTGTAAATTTTGATGACTTTTCAACTTTTTTTATGGAAAATAAATAAGTTTATGTTTACTATATCAATGGAGAAACATTTTCTTAATAAATTCCAGAGAAAACAGGGATATAATGAACTTTACGTGTAGTACAACCAACAAGTTTACTGGTTTTCAGTAAAGCAGAATTGGCTTCGGTGAATATAAAAACCTGCATTAAATTTACAATTAAAATACAATTTATTGACCCTAAAGGATAAGCTAAGATAATACTCCTTTTTTTGGCTGTGTGAAAGTGAAAAAATAACTAAAAATGTGGCAACGGATGGTGGGCAAAATCGATATGAAAACTCTACATGATGTATAAAGTTGTTGCTACATAAATATCAAATATGCAAATATTTGCCAGGCTGCCACCTGAAATTCGCTCGCCGCCCTCTGTGAAAATGCTTAACTGAAGCGTTGGAAAACTTGACGTGGGGCTGCTGGCGGCGGGATTGAGGTGGAAAATCGAGGTGGAAATTGACGGAGTACGGGTGCGGATGCCCGATTTGCCTGGCAATATGCAGAGAGAGAGCGAGAGTCTCTAAGGGCGCTGCTACCGTTGCCAGCCAAAAGCCAGCAGCCAGGCAGCCTGGGGAATAGCTGTCACCTTGGAAGCCACCAAGGACCCAAAAAAAAATATAAAACCTCTATATGGCGGCGGCGTTATTAACGCAGTCAGCAAGTGAGGAAGGAACGAAAAGATCAAAAGCTTTAACGCGCCACCGTAAGCATGTGCAAATATTTCAGTTGATTTTATTCTTTTTATTTTTATCTTATTTCGCTGGCATCCCGTTCGGGGCCCCGAATAATAACAAAAAAACATAATATTGTATTCGATGGAGATGAGCCTAAAAAGTCCCTTAATGCCAAAAACACAGACAGACAAAAGGGAGTGTGTTTTTTGTGTTTTTTTTGGCAAAGTTTTCACGGGGGGCTTGGTCCGAGAACTGGAGACCCGGGATCTCCAGAAGGGACAGGCGGCCAACCGTGCTGTCATTTTTTCTTTTTTGTTTTTGGTGCTGGCTGCCTTTCCTGTTGCTCCTGTTGCTTTCGGAAGGACCTTCGCCTTTGGGTCGTTTTCGTTTAACGGCCTTATACCTGCAGCTGTTTATCATAATTTTGTTGATTTGCTGTCTGCTAACAGTAACAATAATAATCATAACAGCAACAAAAACAACGGCCATGGCGGCAAAATCAAAATGAAATAAAAGGAAAAGGAATTGTGAACGCCTGAAAGTATGCAACAAAAAGTTTCACTCACCAGGACGCGCCCAAAAAAAAAAAAGGAGACAACAGAAAAAAAGAGGAGAGAAAAACTTTGCCAAGTAAATTTGAATGTCGAAAACTTGTATTAGTCAACAGCTTTAACGCCAAAAAAAGGAGCAAAGCGAAAACCCAGTTTCACTTCTTTCCTTTAGGTCCTTAAAGAGGGAAATTATAATATTTAATTATTCCATTTTTTTGCTAGGTAATTTGGCTAAATAAAATAACAAAAAATATATCTCAAAATCACTAAAAAAGCTTTTGCCCCAAATAAAAAAAATTTAATATTAATTGAAATTTTTACTAGATTTTATATATCCGCTTAACTATAAAATGCCTATAAATGCATGGCTAAACAAATTAAATCCCAATTAAATCCTAGACGCTTTCAAACAAAAGAAATACTGAAATATAACAGGTATTTATAAAATAAATTAAACAAAAAGGTGACATAATTGCTAGTTGTAAGCCCTGCTAATCCTATAATACCTACCCAGCTCAGAGTATCTAAATATATATGCAGATCTTTATATATTCAAATGTGTATAAGGCAACGGGAGACAAAACTTTGTTTGACGGCCAATGCGGCGTATGCGTCATGTCAAATGGGTCGCAACGCTTTTCATAACTTTTTCGGCAATGGCCCTTCATGTCCTTGACGCCATTTTATAATGAATTGTTGGCCATTGTTGCTGCTGATATAGGTGTGTGTGTTGGGGCAATTTAATAAAATATTCAATTGCCTTTGTCCAACGCTATTCGTGGGTCGCTTCGCATCGCATAGCATCGGTGGGATACCCTTGGGAGGCAAATGACCAGACTTGGTCTGCCAATTAAAAACATGGCGTCATGGCAACATCAACTGCCAACTGCCAACTGCTAACGGCTAACGGCTAACGGCCAGCACGCAAATGTTTATTAGCCGCAAAACGTTGCTCATTAAAAAAGTTCGTCACGGCTCTCTCGCCCAAGGCCTTCGGTCTTAACCTGGCTGACAGGCTGGCCCGGACTGTCCACGGAATCCCTCTGCCTGATTAAAACTTTTCCTTAAGAACACTGGAATATAAAAATACTTACATTTTCTATAATGAATAAATATAAAACTATATAAGAAAACATTATTATAATTTAAATAGTAATGGGATAAGATATGTGATAATCTGCTCCTTAAAACTTAAAGTTACATCTTTATTGTTTTTTTTTGTTCGGTGCACTGTCTGCCTCGTTTTTTTTTCGTGAAATTACCAGTTGGCTTTAAAGTTGCGCTAGTTGCCGGTTTTGCCTGCGTCTTGGCTTAAACTCGTTTGCCGACAAGCGAGAGCCCTAATTACGACTGCCCGTCATCAACATCATCATGGCCATTATCGTTATAATCGCTTACATCGTTATGAATGTCGCTTAATTTTGCACATATACATTTTTTTTTTTATTTGGCGACCAGATGTTTCAGGCTCGCCCGCCGGCATTGGCTTTGATCTTCCCGTCCTGATTATATGGCAACGAATCGTAGTCCTTTTTTTATTTGTCTTCGGTGTGTGAGTGTTCGTGTGTACGGATTGGATTCTTTTGCACAGGCCAATGGCTTTTATGGCTTCATTCATCTTCCTGCTGGAGAGCAGGGAATGGCAAATGTCCGACGGTGTACTCCATCGCCCGACACTCTATCGCCTCGCAGCGGAAACACTAGAACACTAGGACAGCGTCGGCTAAACTGAGCGAATATCCTCCAGGTCATCACTTGACACTCCACCACCCTAATCAAAGGGGGGGTTCCAGCTATATAGCCATATCCCTGACACTTGTCGTGCCCGTGCGGAAATGTCCAATGGAATACATTATCATAAGCCACATACTTGTTGAATGGCAAAGGAGGTTGCGAGCGTGTCTTGAATTTTACTTATACGTCTGGCGACTCCTAAAGAAAATATATTAATCATGTAGTACATTTAAGGAATAATTATCTTAGATGTTTGAAATTTCATTTATGTATATTCCTTAAAAATAAATATATATATTCAGAGAATAGATAGCTTAAATTTATCCATAGCTCACTTAGAGTTTAATAATTTACCATTTATTAAAAGTTACAAAATTATTAATAAATTCTGTAATTTTCTCAAACCCCACAAAAACTCAGCTTATTTTCCCACCAAAACAAAAAAATTTAAATTCAAATTTAATAGCAACATCTACGAGCTGCAAAAAAATAAACAAAATTCTCTTATTCCCCTGGGGAATTCTTTCGTTAAAATCATTTAAAGGGCAAACACAACCATTGGCTGGGAGTACAAGAATAACTGGAACAAAAACAACGTCAACAGCGATGTTAACCTCCAGATAGGCAACTCAGCACATCGCACAATAATGTAGACTGAACTGAAAAAAAATAAAAACCATAAACACAAATGAAAATGAATACAAAATAAATACAACTATATTATATAGTTAGAAAGAATAACATACTACAAACCAGAGTAACCAGAGTAAAACCAAGGAATTAATTACTTATTTTAATATGGAAAATTCAATATAACCTCCTCTTTGAATCCAAAATTTCTCCCTGCATTTATCGAGTACTTTTTTTCCCCTGTGCACGGCAGACACACGCCAACTGAGCCGGAACACGAAGGCTATGTCTTCAGTCTGTGCCTGTTGCAATGTTCCATTTAAATAATGCGTTCGTATAATGTATGTGTATGCGAGTAACTGCGAGCAAGCGAGTGTGCAGAGTGCACGGGGGGTGTGTGTTAAATGGGGTTCCACAAGGGACTGGAAAATATGCGGAACTGGGCGGATGGAGGCTACGATTCCTTGGCTGCGAAAGTTAAGCATGCTGTCACACGTTTCATTTATTATAAAATATGCAAACGTGCTGCCTTATAAATGATCAACATCTTCAATTTAATAATGTCATCGTCATCGTTGGCTGCATTGCCAGTCAATGTCATTCACGTCATTCAGGGCCGGCAGCGCATGGAATGGGCCATCAATTGCAATTATCAGCCAACTGGTGAACGAAATCACAGCCATCAGCCATCAGCGGCTTTAAGTCCCCGCGTTGTCCACAATTAAGTCAAATAAGATTTCAGTAAATACTCTTAATTGGCATCGTTGGCATGCATAAATAGGCCACACTGTTTTTATCCTCGTTTGCCTTTTAAATGGCTTTTGAATGTCTGAGGGATAAGTTGGCAATTATTCGATTTGTGTGGCATTTTTTATAGGCGTTTATTTATATTTTTTTTTACATAATAATAATATTGATGAAGTTGTGGGATTTATTATTAATAAAAACAAATAATATGGCTACATCTAAAGTTATATTAAAATATACATCGCTTTTAGAAAGAGACAAAAAAAAATAATGAAGTGCAAATTATAATTATTTACACAAATAAGATTTCCCATTAAACAAATTACAAAATATAAAAAAGCCATGATGCAACATCTTTTATCCTCATAAATCTTGCCAAAATCGTTCTTTTTTTGTTCTTTAATATGTTAAAATAATTCCCATAATTCTTTAATATGTTAAAATAATTCCCATTACGAAATGTAAACTCTATTATGCTACTCCTTTTTTTTAGAGTTCCAATTTATATTCCTATATTTTAAAAAGGTAAGCGAGCTCTACGCTTTTTTTGTTTTTCACTGGCAATGCGTTGGCTGACAGTGGACTGAGGGACAGCTTTGCACAGAGCTCAGCGCTGACAAATCATTTTAGTTGCACTGCCGACAGTTGGAGTGTGACAAAGATACAACCTGACAGGCGGACTGGCAACCGGAGCTGGCGGGGATCTACAACATACACAGCATGGCCGCGTGATGACTGCCGACGCCATTTTTGATTGACACCCGGCAGATGTGGTGCCATTTCCGGTTGCCTGGATGTGTTCCCTGTGTGGCAGGGGGCCTAAATTGTGTGCAAATTAGATACATCATATTCATGCTGACGGTCGGCTAACAGATTATTTATGTACCCACTCGAAACCTGCCGACACATTCTCTCCCCCGATTGGACTATGAATTTTTCACAACTATGCAAATTGCTAGGGAATGTCGCAACAGACAGAGGAAAAATGGAAATTATAGTTGTGGATCCTTGAACTAAATTAAATATTTTTGGTTTGAAATTAAAAAAGGTCCCTAATTATACTTTTCTTTTAAGAAAATAAGTAACCAAACCAATTTATTTTTATATTTCCATATAATTATTCTATTATTTCATACATTAAACATGAACATCCATTATTTTCAGTGCAACCACGCCTTCACATCCGATATATTCCTATATATCTCAATGTGTGTTCAGGGTGCATGCAAAGTTGTTGCTTATTGAAAAAGTTTTGAACATTTGTCGTAATAATATGCAGGTCGTCGGTGCCTAAACCCTTTGCCATGGCCTCCCAGTGCCACCTGGAAGGGGCTTCACATCGCAGTGTGAACTCAACCATTGTCCTGTGGCCCACTTGACGGCTACGTAACGAGAGGGCCGACCGAACACCTTTACTTTGCATTTATTGCGTATGTATGGGTGTGTGTCTACAACAAAGCAAATGCTCCTGGACCCGGGCTCCGCGAGGGGAAGTCCTTCAGGGGACCCTTGACGCGTTGATTGATTGTGTCGGGGAGGGACTCTCAAAGGGCAGGGGAATAAAAGGAACAAGAGCGAGATGAAGTGGAAGTGAAAGTGGAAGTGGGGGAGTGCACGGCAATTGCACCTTGGTCCAGGAAGCTATGAAAATTAAATTTACTCGGGACTATAAATAAAATTTATAAGCCAATTTGTCAGGATGCCGGAAATAAAGACGCCTTTTATTGCGATGTAGAGGGGTTGAACCATCTGGTCGCGGGAGAAGTTATAGTTTTTTATATGCAGTTTATTGCCTTAGCATTATACTTTTATTTAAAATTTAAGGCAAAATGAAGTATTGGTCTGAATTATAATGTTATTGTTAGTGTTTTTAAATATATACAAAATTCTAAAAGCAATTTAGTTACCATTAATGATTTTTTTTAAAAGGCTTGAGTCCCAAACATCTTTAAAAATAAATTTGAGTGCTTTGTTTACATTATTTTAAATCTTAAAAATTATATTATTGTGTGTTCATTTCGATAATAACAATAAAATAATACAATAACCAATAGCCCAGGCCCAATCCCTTTTTAAATAGATAACCATTAAATTTGAAAACCGCAACACACACAGAGGCCAGTACTAAAATCAATTTTATTTGCCGCCGGCTCGTTTGGGGAATTTTCATTTTTATAGCCAAATCCCGCATTGTGACAACCTTTCAGTCAGTGTAATTTCGATTTCCCTTTATTGTCCTTCTCCATTGTCCTCTGTATATGTGGGGAAGGTGGCGAGAAGCGGGCCAAAGGACCTTAGCAGTGTAAATTGTATATATACAAATCGAGCGGGCAATGGCAATGTAAATTGTTGACGCGCATTGAAAGGCTTTGGCTGCTCGAGTGGCTGTTGCCTGTTTGCATAAGCCAGCCAAGGCTCAGGCCTGGGCCATGCCAAATCAAATGAATCGAATTCCAAAGAGAGCAGAGCAGAGAGGGGCTTTAAAGAATTGTTGACACAGGTGTGTTGGTAGTTGGATAAACAGGCGCGACCCCGGCGGCGACGTGTCGGGCATGTTAAAGTTGCGACCGCATATTAAATTACGACCCACAATAATTTCACGATTAGGTGGTGCTGTCAAAACAAGAGCCAGTAAAAAAACAGGACAAAGCGAAGTGTAAATAAAAAAGCTAAGAATATAAATCAAATTACCAAACAAAAATCAGCTAAAAAGAAAACCAAGCATAAGTATTATAAATATAATAAATATGATTAAAGATTGTACGCTGTAGTATTAAAGATTAAATGAACAAATTATTAAATCCCAATTTAAAATATTTGGAGTTTGCAGAAGCCCAAACATTTTCGTTTCTAAAAACTTTCTGAGGTCCTGACACATTTTTTTAAAATAAACCATTAGCTAAATCTTCACACAAAAAATAAAGCCAAACTGTCTGTACTGCTGACTGACTGACTAGGTTAGGCGGTGAGCAGCCGTGTCAGGTGGATTTGGATCGAGGGAGCAGCCTGTCTGTGGCCCCTAGAGTTTAAGCCCGGTCAACCGCAACAAGTGAACGCCCCTTGCAAATTGTTGCGCATACGCCGCGTTGGCTGGCAACGCCAGCTACTACGCTGCCGCCTGCCAACGTCAAAGTTTCCACTTTTGTGGGTCATAAACGTAAAATATCTTTATTGTGAATGACGCTTTGAGGTTAAAAATAAATCAGTGCCCGACCGCCACACGGCGTATGCGTAATGCGTAAATTTATATGCCGCTGTCTGCGCGCGTATCTGCGTGAACGTAACGGTGTGCGTATTTCGGGGATTTTTTGTTCTTCTTGTGTGTGTGTTGAGTGCGTGGGGGATGGACTTTTATGGAACTGTTGCTGTGTTGTCTTTGCTTTAATTTTGTCGAGTTTCCTTCGCCTTGTTTTTGTAGTCATTTGTGAAAATATTGCCTAACAAAGCGTTAATAAATGAGGCATTTAATTAATTGCCGGGCCAGGGCTGCAATTTAATTATGTAACCTTAGCACCTCCGGGCGTTCCAAGGACTTTAATAGAATTTAAAGGGGCTCAAGCAGCAAAGACGCGTTGTCATCGTATAAGGGTATATAATGTATATACGCGTGCAGGAACACTTTGAAAATAAATATGTGAGACATTATGCTTTGAAATAATGCTTTAAAATGGTGCTTGAAAACCTAATATTCATTTTGCTTATACTTCAAAATACTTTTGTTGGTATAAAGATGCTGAAAGCGGGGATAAATATTTTTAGTCTAAAAAATGGGTTTAATAAATAAAATAAATCAATGGTTAATATAATTTAATATGATTTAGAAAGCTGGTAGCAGTGGCTGGTCACTTTAGGGATTTAGTGGTTAGTATATATTCCTAGGGTAACATTTTTAAGGAATTAGGAGTCGCTTTATCTCAATTTTTCCTGATTTAATAATGTAATATACATTGTTGCTGGTTTTGTTAGGTTTCATATATGAGTCATATAGAATTTCATATGAGAGACTTTAATAAACATAATTAATTCAGTTGCAAACATTGCAGATTATTCATATTGAAGAATAATCTTACTTATTCCTATTTTAAGCTAAATATCAAACACAAACTTTCCCTCAGAATGGCATTCTAAATAAACTAGCCTTTCGAATACAAATTATGCCACACAATATACTACGATTTACAAGCTGTACAATTTGTTTATGACATTTAAAATATACTAATATTTATGCCTAATTTTCGTGTAGTGTATGGCTTTGCAAATATGAGCGACACAAAAATAAATTGAATTGCATACGGAGGCAAACAAAAGCCGGGATGTGAATGCGTCAGCGGGGTAAGCCTCTCTTGACAGCTGGTCACAAAAGCCAAGCAGACGGAAAGGGGTGAGGATTGGGGTGCTAAGAATTGGGGCAGGAACTAGGGGAGAGAGGGGCAATAAGTGCAGACGTCAACACTCGAACGATTGCTGTTTGTGGGTTTGCTTTGGCAAGGAAGTGAGCGAGCTGGCAGCCACAATAAGCAGCAATGGAACAGCAAGCAAAAAGCAATGTTTATTCTGAATCGCACACACAGAGCTAGGTCCTCACACGGGACAAAAAGTCAAAGAGGTTTCTTTAAGGATAATAAATTCTTAGTGAAGCCTTTGGTTTATAATAGAAATATTCCCTTGTTATTGAATTTAGTTAAATAATTGTGGAATTTTTTGTAAGAAAATGTAATATGATATCGTCATGGTTTCATCCTTTATTATTAGTAATCGTCAAGGTTAAAATCATTATCTAAACCTCAAATAAATTTAAAATAGTCACTTTCAATGTCTATACTCCTTACAAAAATTTATAAAACACTTCTTCGAGAGTTATTTTCCCTAAATCGCTGCTAAAACCTTTAGGTAAATTTTGAAAAATTGACTCATCAAAGAAAAACAGTCACAAATTAAGAGCGCGACTTTTCCCTGAGTGCGCTTTTCACTTGCCAGCCAGCCAGTCGGCCAACCGGCAAAATGTTTTCCACCAAAATCGGATACAAACACAACGGAGCAACTGAAACGGCGACGGCGACACCCGAGTTTTGCACGGAGGCGAATCGACCCGGGCTTAATGCTTAAGCCCGCTGCGACAGGACATTTAATCTCGTTGTATTAGAGCTGCTGGTGTGGGGTCGCACGACACGGGACCAAGACCCGAGACCCAAACTGAGGCTGGTGCTGGCACTGGGCGCCGGGAGTGGGACTTAAAGTGCCTCAAGTGGAAGTCAGCCGTGACGGAGGAGTCCAAAGGGTAATGCCTATACTTAGCCTGTTGCTGTTGCCGCTTTTATTGTAATTCTAGGAATTGTTATTTCTCCTTTAACAAGCCGAAACCGAATCTCGGTCCTCCATTTACGCTCAACCAGTCGTCGACGTCGTCTTTGTTTGCCGGGAGTCGAGAGATGTCATGGGGCTAATGTGAAATCGGTTCTTCGGCACTTTTGGCCCTTCGTGTCGGCGGAGTGTCGCCTTCCTGAGGCTTGACGCAAATTGAAGGCTCGTGAAGAAGTCAGAATGCCAATGCAAATTCTGACACATTCCCCACTCGAAGGATGTGCCACTGCTCTCGACTTTCAAATGGAAAGAATCTCGAAATCTCAAGGGCTTGCTTAAAGCCACACTGGCAACTCAAATTTAATTGTATGTTTACTTTGGGGAAATATATTTTCGGCACGCATACTGCCTGACTTTGTTGCCAACTTGCGCTCAGTTTCTCAGTTTTTCCGGCT
Source organism: Drosophila nikananu (assembly GCA_008042635.1). Taxonomy (NCBI): domain Eukaryota; kingdom Metazoa; phylum Arthropoda; class Insecta; order Diptera; family Drosophilidae; genus Drosophila; species Drosophila nikananu. The sequence continues at coordinate 24,089 of VNJV01010314.1, forward strand.
CTGGCTTCTGTGTGATTTTCATTACCCTAAGTGCTCTCTGCTGGCCAATGAAATATGAGCAGCTGGTCTGGCCATTGGTCGCATCTTAGTCGACCACAGTGGCATCGATTCGGGCTTGAATTTCAATGCAGTGAGCGAAAAATCAAGGGCAGTTGGTTTAGAATAAAAAATGATAATGTTATAGATATAATTTAATCAAGTTTTTGTATTTTAACGTATTTAATACATAGTGTATACACTAAAGTGGGTTTCTTATACTTAAATATACTCATTTGAGGGCACTATCAATCATATTTCTTTATCTGCAAACAAATTGATGGCGAGTTGATCAAACAAAATACTAGTCAAGCTCAGCTGGCAATGCAAATAGTCAAGGCTGGAGTCGAGGCTGGTCAACCGAATCAAATAAGAAATCTTTCAATAAACACACAGCGACCAGCACACACAACTTGAAAGCGGATCGCATATAATGGCGTGAACAACAGGGCAAAGAATAAACGAAACTAATTTCCGGCCACCGGCACAAACAAAAGCGCATCGGACCGGAAATCGAGTTAACCCGCCAGATAAAAGCCCCGAAAGATGGCGTCGATGCGCATTGCGTGAGTCTAATTAGAATCAAGATGGCTTTGGCATGAGGGGAAAAGCGCACCAAAAGCGATTCGTGGGAAAAAGCGAGGTAAAATCAAGGGCACGGTGCGGGTTGCCCGGCTTGGGTGGGTACTGTGTGCATGATACTCCGTTTGATATTGCGCAGCGCGAAGTTTTTACAGCCACCTGGGAAGTGAAGCGCAGTAGCCCGGGCGGGGTGATGGCTGCCAGCAAGTTTGTAAATAATGCAGTTGCATGCCACCCACACTACGTGTCGCACAGATACACTGGCGAACTTATACAGGGCTCCCACGCATGCAAAAAATCCAGGGCTGGCGGCCCTAAAGTGTGGAATAACCAAATTCATCTGAAAATAGGTGTCGTAGAGAAATTTCCCTGACATGGTGGAATGGCGTTTTAGTGTGAAAATGTATTTATTTTTGTTACCATATATATTGCAACTTATGTAGAAGTGTTTCAGGCCCCTGGAATCCCCTAAGAAGTCCCATGTGGCAGACAGCAAAGTGCGAAACAAACGACGTGGCCGAGAGAACCCAAAATGTTACTCGAGTGCAGCGATTACGCTTCTTCCGCAGTCCGTGGCCCGTTGTCCGCCAGGGGCGGTCTGCAGTTTTGTACTCCATTTCTCTTTGCTTCACCCTCACTTTCCCTGGATCTTTTCCGCTTTCTCTCCGTCTCTGTCTCTGTCTCTTAGTTTTCCTCTTGGCCCCACTGGTTGATGGCCATGCAATATGCATGTTGTTGTTATTGCTTTTATGCGGGCCGCACCTGGAACTCGTGGGTTGTATTCGTTTGCAGTGCCTCACTCACTCACCTGTCGCGAATATTTGTGGCTGAATTATGTGAATGATAAACATAAAAAACTAAAACATATAAACTTGTTAATCGTGATCAGCGGTAGCTAACGGAATAGAAAAATTTAAGGCGAGTTTTAGGGATCTTAAAATATTATTTTGGAGAATATTCAAATATATTAAAAGTTGAACAAAGAAAAACAATATATTATAAATATATATTAGTAAAAAGTTACTATAGTAGTAGTTTTATAATGCATGATGTTTTAAATGTCTTTTACAAAACAAAAACTATATTTAAAAGCTCCACAAAGAAGAGCAATTTGTTGAACTGCTGTCATTGTAGTTTATCTTGCTTTTTTTATTTTTTTACATTTACATATTGCTTTCGTAAGCTGAAAAAAACGGATATCCTATTACACCGCATCGCTATGTCGAGTGAATCAAATTACCAGGCCTGCTTACCGCCGGGCCGCAGCTGCGTTCAGGTTTTTCAGGATGCATTCCGCATTTGCATTCTGCATTTGCAGGCACTCCGCACGTTTTTATGCATTTTGCAGCGGATAAACATCCATTTGGCCAAAGGAGGGGAAATGAAAAATGCATTTCAATTCGTGCCGTGCTTTAAAACAAAGACTAATTAATGGTCGTTGCACATCTATGGGTGTCCTCGGCTCTCGCATATATATTACATATATATGCGTTGCAATCCACGCCCACATGAAGAGTGGTCCTTTTCGAGGATCGAGGCCCTTGCCGGGGTCCTGTTGCTAGGCCACTCCGGTCACCAAGTCCTTTATTAAAGTGTTTCCTGCATGAAAAGGACATCGGTGGGTGGGGTTAGCTCGTCCAAGTGTTTGCGGAGCTTGCAAAAACGTGGCACTTACACACACACACGGATATATGAACATATGTGCACTTAAGGTCCCACACACAAACACACATATATACTCACCCAAACACCCAGAAAATGTTCACTGGCTTAATTTCCGGTCTGTTGTTCAGCCAGTGAACTAATTAAAAGTTCAGAGGCTACGTAAGATATTGAAGTTCCTTCAGACCAATTTCAAGGCACGAAAAGGGCCGACCTTGAGCCTTTGCGTTACCTTGTTTCCAGTTACTTTATTTCATTTTAGATTTTAGAACAAGGTAAAAATATTCAAAGTACAAAATATATATTAATAATTAAATGATATAGGATACACATTTTTTTGTGGTATTAAAAGGACACTAGGCTTTGTTTCCAGAAATCAATAGAAAAAGCAATGTCAACTCTTAAATTTAAGCCCACACCCGTCGTGATTCAATTGCCTGCGGTCGACCTCTGTCTAGTCCCCATAAACCTGACCATATTTTTCCACAGACAAGGTCGAGGAAAAAACCAGCCAAAACTCAATGAAAAATTCTGGCTCTGGTTTGCTTTGCTTTTTTCTGTGTGGAGCTAACTGAACATTTTTGCAGCTGCAGCAACGAAAACCACAAAAACTCGTCATGGCAACGAAAGAGCAGAAACTTTCGCCACTTTTCCACATCATATTCATACATGCTTGCATGGGGGCAAAAAAGCGAGTTAAATTATGAAGCCGGCGAGGTATGCCAGAAGGTTAGCTAAAGCCGATTAACGAAAATTGAATTTTCAATTTGCAATTGATTGCACTCGCCGCAAGGACCGGGTTCGGTTCGGATGTTGGCAACAAGTAAAAAGAAAAAAAAGGTCCTTTCAGTCCTTTTTAAGTCTGTCGGGGCCAAAACAAAAGTTGTTAATTTAATCAGGTTTAGTGCTTTTATGCTTATTGATTGTCTCACAAGCAGGGTTTCGATTAAATCTTAAGTTTGCCGCAAAACCAATTTAGATTGGGGTCTCCTTGATTGTAGGATTATTTTCTAAAAAAAGCTAGCGAAGGATACATGGGGATTGTACTTTAAGCAGGAGATTTTTGCACTAATCACGTCCAACAACTATTTGAAATAACGTTGCTATGATATTGAATTCATATTTTAGTATTTGTATAAAATTAAATTCCGCGGAGCTTAAACTATTTATTTCAATGGACCTCCATCTTCTTTGTAGCTTCCATTCTTTTCAATGTAAATACGAATCACTTCCTTCCAACAATATTGTATTTCTCAGAAAGGATTTAGCTTCCCATCCACCTGACCCTAGCTCCTTCTAAAAGCCATGGCTTATTCTCCCAAGTCGTGATTGTTTAGTTTGGGTTTTAGTTTTGAAATAAGGGAAACTTTTGTGCCGCAAATACTTTGACAACTTTGCTGACCGCCGTAAGAAGCTGACAAGCTCGCCGGGAAATCTGAGAGCGGTCGTCGAGAGCGGGGAAATTGTCAATTTGCTTTATCGCCTTAGAAAACCTGATGTCAGTGGAAAGTATATATATATTTATTTACACTGGATGAAATATATTTAGCAAGGCAAATTAAATAAAGTAAAAAAGGGCTTTAAACTGTAACGAATTATATTAATTTAAAATAAGAAAGGAAGCTAACTTCGGCCAGCCGAAATTGTACTTACCCATACAGTATGTTTAAAGTATTATATATTCATTAAGAGTCTTGCATATTTATTTTATTTAACATAAGATACATATTCGGAAATTTATTTTTAACATACGAGTATGATATTTATTACAAAACATTTAACGCCATAAATCCCGTTTTTTCTCTCGCAGAAAGTATTTTTTTTACGCTTTTAAATGTGGTCGCCTTTGTGTCTTATTATTATGCGTTATAAATCGCATGACGGCTGTTAAAGTGACTTTGAATGGTTTCAAAATCAGAACGTATGCAAACGAGCATAAAAATGCTTTTTAAAAAGTCGCCAACTCACTGGGATACATACACACACTGGGATACGAGCACATTTTCGGGGCACTTTCCCTGTTTCTGTCTTTCCCTTTGAGCTTATTTCCCTCATGCCTTCATAAATATACTATATATATATATATATATATATGTATATATGAATTTATATATACGCATAAATATTTTCCACATTTTTTCCTTTCTTAGAAATCAAATTAAAGGTATCCCATGCGTGCCTGAGTGTGTGTGCGTTTGCGGCTGTGTGGGTTTATTATGAAAATGCCATGAATTACTCGCGTATAAAAGTCATCATTAATTTCTCTGTGACGCTTTTTTGACAACCATTTTGGAATTTATTCACTCATTCATAAAGAGGCATCAGCTACAGACATCTTATTGCCCCAGGGGGTGGTGCAACTCCCACATTCGCTTACTTCCCTGTTTTTTTTGTTGGGCGAGAAAAAAAGAGATTTGCGAGATATTACAGATTTTATTGGAACCTTTAAACTTCATCCCATTAAGCCTTTAAACCCTGAAATCGTGGGATTTGTATTTATTTTTGTAAATTTTTGGTTGTGTAAAAGTGTATATAAACAGTAATTTTTGAGTTCTGTTTATGTATATTTTTAACATTTAAGCAGAAGCATTAACTCTTTAAGCAGAAATATATATTTATTATAAGAAACAATGTTTTTGTTACATATATAAATATATAAAAAATAACCTTTGTAATTAGTATGTTCTTAAAAAAAACCATGAGCAGAGTAAATTATGTGATTTATTTATATTTAATTACAAAAAAATATGTTCTGAAGTGTCCAAAAAGTATAAATAAAATTCTCTGTACAGAACTTCACTCTCTTGTTTATGTTCTCCTGTAATATTCTTTCAATTCATTCAAGCCATTCCTGGGTACCTATTATTCGATCCCTCGCCACTAATTTATTCCCACTTATACTCCATTCTTTTTTACGAGTTCATCAAAGTTGTGGCTGGTTTTTAAAGACTTTGGGCCATGTGACAAGGATAAACAAGGTCATAAAAATGCTCTGGCATATAAAAATGCGGCCAAAGATTGCCGCAAACAACGGCGCAGATTCGTTTTGCTGCGAAAAAGCAGCTGCTGTTGCAGTAAAAGCCACGCACCACGCACCAAGCAGCAGGCAGCAGGCAGCAGGCAGCTGGCAGCCGAAAACAATGCCTGGCAGTGTCTGGAATTTATTATGCATACGCCCTGTAGTGCATATTTGTAGCGTGATAAAATCAGTTAATAGTCGCATGAATAAAACATCGCCAAAAGGCTCCGGCGCCCCGAACGCCCGCAACGCCCACCTTGGCAGGTGCGAAAGCCCGCAAAAACCGGAAACTCTTATCCATATCGGTTACCCCCAACGGCGAGGGAGATGCAGGGGAACGGGGTGATTGTTGAGCTAATAAAAATTACTAAACTGCTCCTCTCGTATTCTTTTCGCAATCAGTTGACGGCAGAAACTAATTTACTTGTCACTTTTAATTATTGTTTGCTATTAAGCGGAGCGGAAAGGCCGCGTCCATGGAAATCGAGCGGGAAAGGGGATGAATCCGGCGAAAAAGGGGATGCTGTTGCCTCCGTGGCTTTGCCTCGTGGCTCGAGGCATATTATTGGACCATATAAATTCATGTCAGTCTACTTTCGGTTTAATTAACTTTCATGTTTGTATTAGCCGGGTCTAAAGTACCTTTCCCGCCGCCGTTGCTGTTGGCCTGGTTATAATGCCATAGCCATAGTTGGCTTCTGCGGTGGCTGGCCATGTCCAAAACCTAATTGTCTGCCGAGCCGCAAATGTGCTACCAGCGTTCGGTCAATTAGGCCTGCGTACAAGCCTCGAAATTAACTGAAATTTTCAAATTGTTTAACCCACAAAGCCATGCACCTCAGGCCAGAACTGGCTAGTGCTGTTTACTTCGCATTTAGGCCATGTCAGCAAATTGGCCAGCATTTTGTGCGGTGACACTGTAGTCAGTTGTGGGCTTTTCCATGAATATTCGCCAGTTGTCGATCTCAAAAATGTAAATAGAATTTTGCTATCGTGAAAAACTAGCTTTATGTTCAATATTTATTACTATTCAGCTTGGGGGAAATACAAAATAGCAAGAGAAGTCACTGCTATACCTAAACACTGAACCAAAAATAAAATCCAAACTGAAAAAATAATCGAACCAATCGCTACCAAACTCAGGTTCTCACTAACAGACATTGAATAAATGTGTACTGAACTGGAAATTGTTCATCCATTTGATATTCAGTCTTCTAAATATTTTTGTGGGCAAAATGGAATAAATACCTGTTGCCAATTCCGTCCGGGATTACAATTAAGTTTTCAAAGAGCGACAGGTTGAGAGCCAAACGCATACACACAGAAAATATTATTGAAATATTACAGGCTCGACTTGTTTTTATGGGCGGAACGGAACCGGATATGATTTGCCGCTCGTTTGTGTTTTTGTGGTCGTTCGTTACAACTGTGATGCCTGGCAGCAGGTCGACAGGAGCTTTCGTTCGGTTTTGATTTCCGTATTTTACTTATATTTTGGAATATATTCTCGGGCGGGCGGCCATGAAATATTCACGTGAGTGTACAAAGCACAGAAGCCGCAAAATTAAAAGTGAACCGACACTTGAACTTTTCCCCCGCAAATATTATTTTGAACTCGATGACATTGGAAAGTAAAAGTTTTTTTGCACAGAACACACCTGCTTAACATTCGGTTTATAGGGCGGAAAAAACGGGACTGAAATACCCGTAAAGTAACTTAAATTGAAGGAATATGTATTCAAATTTATGTTTGGTATATATATAAATAATGAATTTTTAATATTAAGTTTGTAAATTCAATTAAAAGAACTAATCAAGTGTTGCACTTTCTCTAAGATATTCTTCATTATTTAATTTTAACGTTTTTGTGTGCAAATATTTCATATTTATTATTTCAAATGCGAATTTCACTGAATAAAACCGAGAAATAAATATTATCCTCTCAATATATTTATTAACGAAATAGTTTGTACGAAAACAAATAGTTTTTCATAGTGCTAGGTGGCAAATAAATATCTGGTGTTCGATTCGGGCCATTAGCCTTCGCGAATTGCTTTCGGAATCGGATGCTGGGTTTTACGTAGATATAGATATAAAGATCGGCGCTGTGAACAAACAAGTGTGCACTGCGTGTGTGTAGCGCAAGGCAAACAGACTAGAAAAAACATAGAAGGCAAACAGACGAGAATGGGAAATGTGTGTGTGCAGTGCCACCCACATTTCAACCTTTTTTCATCCTGCATACAGGCAGGCGTTATTTATAAAGAAGCGGAATAAACTGAAAAGCGAGAGAGCCGGAGAGAGATATCCGGGCGAAGGGCAAGGACAGGCGATTCGCTCTGCTCCTCCTCAGCAGTTAGCCTTGCCATTAGTTTTAGTGCATTTGCGAGTGCTCTGCTGCTAATTGAACAAATATTTATTAATAGCTTGCCTCAATTATTAGTGCTCGTCATGACAACCGGCAACCGACCACTGACAAGGTTGCCAAGGTTCTCTGATTCATTATAAAATCATAACTTGAAGGTCGAACTTCGCACGAAAACTAAGCAGAAACCATATTTATCAAATTACTGATTAGGATGGAGTGTCCTTGGAATTTAACTAGTTTCTTCTTTCAATCGGTAGGTCGAAGGCTTCCTGGAAATGCTTAGAGTTGACTTAAATGTGCATTAATTTTGGTAATTTGTTAAAACATTATTTTAAGAGTTTTGTGTGCAAAAGGAATAAAAAAATAGGGCATATCATTTCTTTTTCAAGCATCTTAAGGCAAAGAGAATGTTTTAATGCATTTCAAAAGGTATCGATTAATGGCTCTGACCTCCATTGATCACGTATTTTTAGCCGGTGCTTTGTCATCGAAATCAAGGGACAGACTTGACTCAGTGCTGACTAATGCCGCCCCCGGCGAATGCCCAACAATAAGCGCAAACTTTGGCTACAGGACCAGGGTATATTAGACGCAGACCACAGGACATAACCTGGCCAAGGTACGGCAGTACCTGGCGGCCAGACAACGTCGCGCACGTGACGCACATATATCGGGTGTATTTAATTAGTTGGGAATTCCCAGGTGGCAGGTGGCGGGTCACCTGCTTAATGTGCAAATAAAATGGCGTTAATGTCCTTGCTCTGCATACTAATTGCAGCAGCATCAGACTCGGCTCGTAACGCCATAATTGCCTGATGCGGAGGAGAGACACTTTTCAAATGCCAGAGCGGCAGAGCAGAAAGCGTGAAAGTCAAATCAGCTGCCAAGAAGGCATCCGCCCGGTCTGAAAATCCAGCCCACAATCCCAGCAGCACTTACATTCCCCAGCGCCACGAGTGTGTCAGTAGTGCTGTCCCTAAAATATTAAGAAACGAAATCCTGAACATATGGCAGAGAAAAATGATGGCAACTTAAAGCTAAGAGAAATAAATCAGGAACTATTCGTTAGGGAAAATAATTATTTTTAAGGGTTTTGTTCCTAATTATTTTGGTTAATATTTTAAAGGTATATGCTAAAGCTTAAGAATTATTAACTAGTCTTCTGAGTTGTTTCTGATATTGTAAGCTATGTAAGCCATTAAAGGACACTCTCTAAATCTTTCCTCCTAATCTAGGACCTTGAAAAAAAATGAAGAGATAGATCTCACCATAAAAAGGACGAGGCGTCAGCACCGTGTGACATTGACTGAGAGACCCACTTCTGGGAACCGGCTGCCCGTCCTTGCCGTTGTGTGCCACCCACCGCCCCTTTGGCCCCGCCACAACAAACTGTTGCTTCTCAGCTGTTTGCTCCTCAAAAATTCCCCATCCACATGGAGCCTGCGCAGAAGCTGGTGTCCTTTTTAGCACACACATTGACGGGGACTTTCCCCGTTTTTGCGCAACAGTTTGGGGCATTTGTTATGTTTGATTGGGACTTTTGGGACTTTTTGCCCGTCGAGCTGTTGCTTCGCGGCACGGACTTCGGCGCCCGACTTTCCGGCGGAGTCACAGAATTCAGTCTGTTTGGGGACTTTACGGTGTGCGAACGTGCGGCGGCGAATCCAGAGTCGGTTTCTCGGTGGTTTAAATCAAGCCAACGGTGCGGATACGCAACGGTCAGCGCACGCACACAGTCGCACTCTCGCTTTCTCTCACAGGTAACAGGCAGAGGCACTCGTATGTGTACACCTGTACACACCGCGTGTGTATGTTTGTGCGCTGCATATAAACGCGTTTAATTAATGTAAAAGTGTCGTCGTCGTCGACGGCGGCGGCGCTGCCGTTTTTCTTTGAGCCTTAGACGGGGAGGCGGCACTCGCTCTCAAAATCGCATAAACGTTGAATGTGCTGTTAAATTTCCGCTGCGCGATTATTAAGTGCTAAAAAGCGTGAATTGATTTCACAAGTTTTTCATTTTCGGCATTTTGAATCTTACACTTTCACTTTTTAATGAAGTTGTTAAAGGAAAACGTAGGAAATTTTGATTTTTGTTGTAAAGCAAATACATAATTTATGACAAAATCCAAAAAGACTTTCATATTTTTGCTAGATAAAAAGAAGATTCTCTTTTTAAATTATTTTACTTAAAGTCGATGTTTGTTTTCGGTTCATTTTTAAGAGTGAAGATTTCTTTAAAATTTATTTAACTTTTTGGCAGACACCAAATAAGTTTACCTCTAAATTTGGCCTTATAAGTGGCAGCATAATTTAAACAAACTGAAAATGTTTATTTACTGTAGGCAATGAACTTAGTTAATATATACATATTTAGTATTAATTTTTGTATTTGTTTGTTTTTTTATGATTCGGTAATATATATTTGGTAGGAATTAAATCAGTTAGTTTCAGTATTAAGTTGTCTATATATAAGGAAAGACTTTAAATTAAAAATGAACATGCTTAAAGCTATATTTATAATTTAAACTTAATTATGCACTTTGGACAATTTTTATAAGACTGCGAGTTTATGGCAAGATCAATATATTTCGTATTTTTCGCTTGAGAGAGTCTTAAAATTAAACAAGAGAGGCAACTTAAATTTCCAAGAAAACCTCACTTAAATATTCCTTTAGTCATAAAAGTGAAAATGTATATTTTATTTGCCACAGCTCTGCGGTCTTGGTTTCGCATTGTGATCCGTGCGGCATATACCTGGTCATTTCAGGTGAGTGAACAACTCAGCTTTGGGGGCTTTGGGAGGAAATCCCCCATAAAATCAGTGCAAAACCACATTCAAAATGTTTGAACTTTGCGAAAGAGAACTTGGCACTTGGACTTTGTCCTATGATTCTAGCTGCCAAATTGCATTAAAGCCACAGACATAAACGTAACTAATTAAAAAGTTCTGGCACTTGCCAGGAATTTGCAGTATTGTGGAGATTTCTCTTCTATTTTTTTTAATTGTGAAATGAGTCGAGTGCTCTGTCCGGCCATAAAAATGCTCAAAATTAATTAATTTGTGATTATTTGAGGAATTTCGAGTGAATTTTATGCTCTCTTGCCCCCAGTGACATATGTTTGACAGAAAGTGCTTGTAATGCGTGAAGGGCAAATCATTTGACCTTGTGTTTGTCACTGGAATGATTGAGTTAATCAGCATAATGGGGATTTTAAAAGAGGTAATAATAGGAAACAGATGAATACATTTTAATTTGTCTTGGTTATTATTCAGAGACTTAAAAATGTGATTTGACTTCGACTGAATACCTGGTTTCAATTTTAACAAGTGACTTTTTAAGAACCCATTGAAAGGTGCTTTTGTTAAAGATACATTCAATTCAAATGGTTTCTATTGAATAGCCTATCAATTAAATTATATAAAAAGAGTAATACCTTGCAAAGAAACTGAATTCGCTTTTAACAAGGATAAAATTGGGTGCCCTATTATATTAAACAAAAAAATTTAAAACAGCATGGACTCTCTTGTATGAGGGCTTGTTAAATATTAAAAGGAAGTTTTTAGTGTTCCAATTGAAGGGACCTCAATGGAAAATGAAAACTGGGGCCTTCCTTTGACTGACTTGTTTGTTTAAAGCGTTAAGCACCCTTGAATATTATTTAGGTCAACGCTGAAACTGTGCCATTATTATGCGGACCAATAAATGCACTAGAGGAAAACAATTTGTTAGAAATTTCCCACTCGCGGACACCCCCGCAACAACAGCAGCAATTTTCCAACTCAATGGAATATTTTTTGCATCAGCTTGTGCTTCGTGCGGCTTGTTTGCAGCTACTCGAGGATTGGTTGCTGTTGTTGCTGATTTTTGCTGTTCTTCCCCTTATATATTATAAATATACATAAAATTTCACTTCAAACTTATGCAAATTTCTGGCTTATAATTTTGCCTGGAACGCGAATCAAAAGTTATAAGTAGAAGCAAAAGCTGCACGGCCAAAAGCGCGGGGGAGAGAAACTTGAACTTGTGTTGCCAATTTTAAGTGATTTTAAATAACTGCAGAAACTGAAACTAAAGTCGCACCATAAGTTTCTGAAAAAATACAAGAAATATACGTATAAAATTAAGAATGGAAACATGTAATGACATAATTTGTAATGTCTTTTGACAGCCAACACTGAAATATACACATCGGCGACAGCTACAAGGACGTCCTCAAAGTCCTGGCTTTGCAATTTAAAATAATTCCCACCGTGCCCCCTAAATGCCATTAAGTATTAAGTCATTTTGGAAGGGGGCGTGGCAAGTAAAAACTTTCACCGTCGAGTGTGTGTGGGGTTTTTCTCATATTTGTTCGTGCCTTTGTTTTCTGTTTGTATTTTATTTTTCTGTGTGTTTTTGCGGGTGTGTGTGCCCTTTTTTTGTTTTATTTTTGCTGCACTTATGCACATAATTGAGTGACGAGAGAAATGGCAAAAGACAACTCACATTGTTTGCCTTTTTAGGTAGTTTTTCAAGGATTTAAACTAGAAACTTGGCTTAAAGTTACTTGCAGAAAACAATGAAAGTTGGTATAATAATGTAATTTGTTATTTTTTCTAAGATTTGGTGTGTAAATTCCCACATTATTTGCCACTTTTCTCCCAACAATAAGACACTAAAAATAGTAACACATCGCACTGGCAAACCCTGTATTTATGTGAGCTCTTTTGTTTAGCAAAAGCAAATTTTCCTGCCACAATTCTGCTCAATTAGTTTTTGGTACAACACACTCTCTATCGAATGCCATCGCAGTTCGATTGCCACAGAATTTATTTCCCAAATTTCGGCACTATGGCAATTTGCAATTCATTGTCGCCTGGCACAAACTGAAATGCATCATCATTTCGCATTGGCATTTTTGCAAAATAATTGCCATTGACTCTGGTTGGTGCCTCGGTCGAGCAGTGGCCACAATATTAATTAGGATGCCTTGTCAGCGGTGTGGGCAGGCAAACATCACATTTCGAAAATATTATAGGCACATGCAGAGAAGAAAAGTGAAAATTGGATGTTTTCCAGGTAAATGGGAAAAGTGAAGTCAATTTAAAAGTCAGAAATTCCAAATTAGAAATCTTTAAGAAAGAGGAAACTTGTTTTTTCCAGTTACATAGTTTAAATCAAACTTTAAGGACAAGTAAGAGTGAAAACAAAACAAATAAAACTTATCAAAGATAACTTACCATCTTTGTTACATTTATTTTGGATAGCCACCTTTTTAGAAATTACATTTAAAGAGTAAATGTGTATATTTTTAAATTAATATTTAGAAAAAGTATACAATTAAAAAGTATGCAATTAAAAATCTATTCTTATCTTAAAAAATTCCCAGTATCTATACCTACATTAAAAAATAGTACTAGCATTTAATGCGCCATAAATCCCCGCTACATTTAAATTGAATTAGGTTGGAATAAATGTGTTCTCTGGCAAATTAAAATTCATGTGCCGTGAGCACTAATAAGGAATAAAATAGGATTTTCTGGATATCTTCTTAATGCATATTCCTGCCTTGTAAACACGACTGTTGCCGCTGCTTAAGCTGTTAAATATCCGTTTACAGATGCTCGCTCTATTGAAAACTGATTACTCGGTTCTGAAGAAGGAGCCGGAGGAGCCACAGGAGCCGGCTGTTGTTCTCGGCTCTCGTCGAACAAACATATTAACGCACGAGGGGCACTGAGGCCTGACTTTGACGCATATTGGCCTGGCAATTAATCCGCCCAGCCAAACATGGCAACATATTGTGCTCACGCACGCATAAGAATAACAAAAACACTCGAGCAGGAGCAACCATTGCCCCGAGAACTAATTGCCCTTTCTTCGGAATCCACTGGGCCTCCTCTCCTGTTTTCATAGAAGTATCTCTCACAGATTCGAGGTCTGTAATTAGGTTTCCTTGTGGGCCCGTAACTTCGTTTTCTCTGTCGGTGAAAACAGTTTACAATCTCCCATAATTATGCCACAATTGTGTTGCTCTTACTCGGCGCTGCAGTTGTTAGCATTTAGCCACAATTCGATTATGAACGCTCGTCTGCAACACTTAACCAAATGCTTAAACAGCTTTTGTTTGCCCATAATCCAACGCTGGCCCCGCCCCCGCTCCGCTGCCACACTCAATTCGATTCAATTTTCAAGTGGATACTGCCGTGGATAACTAAACAAATTACGCAAAAGATTTAATTAAGCAGCCTTAATGCCTCAGTGACAGCAGCAGCTCTAGCAGCAGCTCAGCTCCCTGGGCACGTTCACGTGTCGTATACGTAATATGCAAATGTGCGCCCTACACTCGAGGGCGCAATGCCAAGGGGGATGAGCTCTGACCGCCTGTGTATTGAACTCTGGCCCTCCGTCCACAGGGTGAGTGCGGGCAACAACTTATTTCACAAAGGGAGAAGCAAATAAGGAGCATATAATTACTTAAAGGTTTCCTTAGACCTTTGTATGAATTAGTGCATATTTGGGATGAAAGACAGGTAGATTTTGTGCATATTGACACCTTATAAGAAATATACAGAGCTGTCCCTGCTCTGGTTTACGTTTCAAGAGACGTAACAGGCTGCCGGGCTCCCATTTGAGGGAGAAGGTAATTCTAGTTACCTGCAAAGGAATGCGAATACAAATGGAAATTGTCCGAAAGTATGCAATGAATATTCCTGCTACTGCTTTCTGGCAAGAAACGAAGCAAATGTAGATGAGTTGCACCAGGGAGCCCCAGCTTCTGGTTGCCACTCGCAGTTAGCTAGGAAGTATGAAAATTTGCTACACTTGGGGAAAATAAAAATAATGTTTAGGGGAGGTTGTAAACTTGTACTACTCAAGTGATTTAAAGCACCTTTTTGAAACAGTATAAGGTAATATATTATATTTAATAGATATTCCTCAATAAACATATCTTTTTCCCGCTTTATTACAAGAAAACGGGTTCCCTATCATAATGCAGTCTACGCATCAATAATTGTATTTTTTTGTACCTTTTTGTTTAGAAAAATATCCTTGTCTTGTCTTTATTTTCTTTCTCTGTGTACTGCTTTTGTTCCTGGCTGGCAGGCGAACAATAAATGAGGCAAAAGCAAACAAAAGATGGGCCTCAGTTGCCTTAACTGACACAATTCTGCTATCCTTCGGCCAGACCCAGTGCCTGCGCATATGTGTTGGTGCCACTAAAGGACCATCATTTCTGTTTTTTTCTAATTGAGACATCTGTGTGCGTGTGCGTCTGCCATCGTTTGTTTTGGCCACTGTGCGTGCTGTGTGTGTTTGTGTTTGTGTTTGTCTTCAATCAGCGCTTGAGTTGGCAGCATGTTGTTGTTCCTAAGGCCGCTTGTTGCCCGTTTTGTTGTGCGCTTTACGCCCATCTTCGTCTGACTTTCGGCTAAAAATATTTAACTCACAAAACGTTAAATAAAGAAATACACGCCAAGAAAAATGGCCTAAAGAGTGCCCATAAATCCCTACAATTTAAATTACTTTTTAAGATTGTAAAGGTGGTTCCAAAAATGTGAAGAATGGCTTTAAAGAGATTTTTTACTGTCGTTTATAATCTGGAATGTTTATTTGATTCAAAAAGTTCTCTTATTGAAGGAAAATCCTATTTCCCCCAGTGCATACAGACTTATTTTGTATGCCTCTATATGCCTAAAATTGTCGAATATAGAACAGGAAACTGTATCCATCTCTCTTTCTCTCTGGCTGCCAAAAATAATTCCCAGAGTTCCAGGAGCTGTGTGTTTACGCTTCGCTTTTATCATTTAATTTTGGCTGCCTCAGTCCGAACCCGGTTCGTGCCCATGTTGAAATCAATAAAGCCGGCGGGAGTCCACGTGTCCGGGCCACGAGTCGTTCGCATTAACGGCTTTTCACTGCCCCAATTTTCCTACTCCTGCCGCCACACCCCCTTTGTAGCACTTTGAAAATTCAAATCGAAACTATGATATTTATTAGAAACCGGATTGCCGAGCAATGGATTAGTTGCCATTATTCCCAATAAATAGCCACATTAAACGCTGTTTAAAGCCAGAAAACACTGCACTTTTTGTTAAAACCAAATTCCACTGAATACGGTACCTCAATTTTATTAGCCTGCATATATAATAAGCTTGTGTAATTGGAATAAATTAAATTAGTTTTATTCATGATGCCCGCAAAGCGGAGGTATATTGATTTGATTTATTACATCGGCTGAGATTTTAATTAAATTTATTTGGTTTAAATTTAATGCTTGGCGGAGCTTTGTAATCCATAATTAAATGACAAAAATATATATACAGCGCATATTTTATGCATTTCAACTTAATTGTCGTCGTTGCTCACGGGCAATTATAATAACTAATTGACTTGCGCATAAATAATTCTGATGAAATGAAGCCTGGAGGTCTAAATTGCAATATACCTCTAAAAAATTACTTTTCAAACAATGGTGTGCAAATATTTTCAAGTTAATGAATTTATCAATTATTCTAATGTTTATTTTCTCATTATTTGCCAACAAATAAGCTTTAGTGGTAGACTGAATTCCTGGAAATATTAAAACAAATGGAATAGTCAAATATTTATGTATGTACTAAGATGACCTACCAACAAATATATTTCCTTTACTTTTTGGCAGGCTGAATTTACATGTTATAATGGAAACTTATTTCCTGAAAAGCCAATTTGTGTATTGTATTTGTTTGCTCTTCAATTACAGTTTATGATTGACTTGTTAATAATTGATTCTGAGAATAATAAAGAGGTTATTTAAGTGGAAAGAGAGAGCTGCAGCTAAAATGTAAAATGTGACTCAGGTTTCTAATTTAATGTGTTTTTTTTTAAATACATATTTATAAAGAAAGTAATTTTCTTTATTAGAAAAAGAGTAATTAAACTAAGAATAAATTATTTTATTAGAAAATAAAATAGAAAACAAAAACGCAAGTTGCCAAATAATAAAATCAATACTCCCACTCGAAAAATGGCTTTAGACATAATTTTATTTTGAATTCTTTTTTCCGGGACTACTTGAAAATTCCCACTGCAAATTCTGGGCGCTGGCAGATTACAAATAAAATGCCATAAAAGCAAACCGCATCCATTCGGCACGCTAAACCGCCTTAAATATTTAAGCTTGTTTGCCCTCAATTGTAAAATGCTGACCTAGAAAGTTGCCTCCGCTCAACCGGCCGCCAATCGTCTTCCGCCGGACTTCGTCCTCCTCTGTGCTCCATCCGTCCCTCAGCTCCTCCCTTCCTCCGTCTTTCTGTGAGCCATCATCGGTCGGTGTCCGATGTCGCCATTCCTTCGTATCGTCGGCGAATCCTTGGGCAGTTTGTTCTATAGATACTCACAGCGTTAAGCACACAATACGACCCCGGCTACTGGGCTCTCATATTTTATTTATTTACCATCAGCACAATTTATTTAACGAAAAAATTTCACGCTACGCTGCAGAGAAGGAACGAGAGCGAGGGCCTGGTAAATGTTTTTCACTAAATAGTTTTACGTTTGCTGGAAATTTATGTTGCCTCGTTTTGGGCCGCAGGACCTGCGCCACAGTAAGATGTCTCAAGTCAATTTGTTGGCTTCCCTCTGGCTTTCAGACAGCTGCTCTGAGCATCCTGCCAAAATGTTTACTTGCATTGAATAATTCAGTCGGCAAAGAATGTACACCGAAGAGGAGAGCAGGCAGACAGAACCCCTCCCCATCTCCCTGGAGGTAAAGTCCTGGCAAAGTCCCAGCAAAGTCCTGGCGGAGCAGAGCAGAGTGCAGCCGGTATGCGACAGACATGCCAGGCACTTTGACACATGTTCGGCAAGTCAAATTGCATTAGGTTTCCATTTAAGCAATTGCGAAATTGCTACAGCTCTTGCACCGAATTCATCGCAATTCTGGGATTCCCCTGAGCTGTGGCTATTTTCAGCAATTAATATAAGAGCTTATGTGTTGAGCGCATTTTCATAAATCTAAATCGAAAACGTGGCACCAACAATCACACTGGGTCAGGAGGGTCTTCACCTATTCGCATTCAGCCACAATGAATGGCCGGGGCCAAACTCATTTAACTTTTTAATTGTGCAGTTTTGTGTGAAGCGACCAAACAGTAGGCCTAAAGCGGCCATAACCGAGACTTAAATGCCCCTAAAATTTATTTAAAAATAAAGTTTATTTTGGAAAGTATGGCGTTCTTAAACTATTTATATATATATTATATTTCAAGTAAAGCACATCAATACGTTATGATCAGCTTAAATCTTAAATCCGTCTTTCTATTATTTGACTATTTTAAGTGTATCACAAAATATTCTTATTTTCAAAATTATAGAGCTCTTAATTGGCATCGAGTTTAAGCATTTGTTATTTGTTTTCAATTAAAAGAGTGTGCAGCCAAAATAAACCATCAAGTAAGCAGCTTTTAATTAAAATAAATAAATTTCAAATATAATCATAAAATTCTAGCTAAAATTCAGAAACAAGTACACACAGAATATACATATTTGTATTCAATTGGTTTTATTTTAATGCTTTGCAATATTAAGGCTTTGCTTTGCTTGCATTGAATGCGAAAAATATTATCTCTCTGCTGCACATAAATGCATTTAATACGCCGCTCAAATATGCGTATAAATAACTACGCGTAATGGCCATATTTATATGCTGGCTAATTAGAGATTAGGTGCCGGGCTTTTAGCCATTTCCATTCATAAAACTTTGGCCACCGTTGCGCGTTCCAGCTATAAATAAATTGTATCTAACGCTCACTTGAACAGAATTAACCCACAGCAACCACCTCGGCTGGCTAGGACCTAGGAGGTAGGCAGAGCAATTTTAAACTGCTGCCGGAGTGGAGCTCCTTTGCCTGGGCTTAATGAGTGTATAAATTGAGCACAAAAGCCAAGCGGAGCAATAAGCGCATTAATTGCCATTGCAGAAGGGCAGGCAGAGAGGCGGCCAGGCGTCGAGATGGTCTGCGTTGCCTGGCCAACGGGGCGTATGCGCAATGTGAAGTGGCCGCAATTAAAGTGAAATTTTGCGTTTATTCTCGCAGCCTCCTCTGACTTTCTGACTCTGCTCTAACTCAGTGCCTCTCTCTCTCTCTCTCTCTCCTCCTCCACTCTAATTGCAGGAAGTTCTAGGAGGGACGCAGCACAGCAGGTACTCTCGGCTCTCTAGACATCAAAGACGGCAACAACGGCGGCCAGAATTTTCTCACGTTTGGATAGTGTCGAGGAGGTGCAACGCGGTCGCAGTGGCAGCGCTGTGGGAATAACGCCGCCGGGCGGACCAGGTGTGGCAGGTGCGGCAGGGGGAGCGGTCGGCGGAGCAGGATCAGGATCAGGAGCGGTGGCAGCGGCAGCGGTGGCAGCGGGTTCACCGGCCAGAAGTGGCCACCACCAGCAGCAATTCGGTGGCGGAGGCGGCGGCGGAGGAGGAGTGGCGGGAGCGGGAGCAGCGGCTGTCGGCGTGGCAGGAGTGGGACCAGGAACAGGAGTGGCGGCCATCCGGCAGCGTAGCGCCAGCACAGTGCTTGACATCGGCTTGCAGCAGCGCAAGGTATCCGTCGGCGGCGGAGTGGGTGTAGTGGGAGGAGGAGGAGCAGGAGCAGCAGTAGGAGCAGGACCACCATCGCCAGGCATTCTCCACAAGCGCACCGGATTCAATGGCTTCGGCGGCTACGAGGCCCCAGTGATTCCCAACCGACAGGACACCCTTAATGGCCCGGGCGTCGGAGTGGGCGGGACAGCCTCTGGCGTGGGATTAGCAGCAGGTGGACAATTACCCGGTCGTGGCCGGCTTTCCATCAGCGGTGCACTACTCATCGCCTCATCGCCATCATCATCCACATCGTCCGTACCTGGGACAGCAGCAGCAGCAGCGTCAGCTGGAGGATCGGCAGCGACAGGAGCTACCCTCGGGGAGACAGCAGGTGGATCGGCACCCAGCATCGGAGGCAGTGCAACTGCGTCCGCACCCCTGCCCGTGCCGGGGCCAAAGCGACAGGGCAGCTTCTCGAATGTCTTCTCAAAGCTAATCGACGGAATGCCCGCCGGCACAATGTTTGCCAAATTCAAGAGCACCAACGTGGCCGCCTCCACATCGATGCAGAACGTGGCCGAGGGCAATCCCATCACGCAGTACTTCGAAATCGGCAAGCCGGTGGCCTGTGCCGGCCCAGAGTTGGTGTGGCGCATCCACGATGCCTACCGCAAGAGTGACAACAGGGTGAGTGGACACAGCGACCTGGCCGCGGGCTCAAATTCCATTTATATATTTCCAGTGAAGCTGGGCTAGGAATTTTTCCTACTCTTCTTGGAACATAAATTCCCTGGAATTCCCGTGCTCTCTTGATACAATAATTAGTTTTAACAAGGAAATGATACCTATTTAAATTCCGAAGAAACATCCAAAGATTAAGTTTTAATTACAGGAATTTTATAGAGATGCAATATTTCGAAAAGCAACATTTCTCTTTCAAGCAATTATTTTAAATTCTTTAACTTTCACGATTGCAGTCTTTTAAAATTAATCAAAAGTCCTATTCCGTGTCCTTTTCATTTTTCTTTTAATTATTTGAAATTTGTCAAATGTCATTGGATTCTCTTTTTGCAGGAATGCTCGGTGTTTATCTTCGAGAAGAAAATTGCAGAGAAACTGCATAAGCCGCGCCGCAAGGAGGCCATAACGGAGCTGCTAAAGAGTTCGGTGAAGACTCTGGAGCGTTTCCGCCATCCGCGGGTGAGTGACTGTCCTGTCCTGTCCTGTCTCTCCTAGGGCACCTCCCCGGTGGCCCCCCAATCGATAATTACTTTTCCAAAGCACTGAATCTACCCCCTGCCATCTCTTCCCGCCCGCAGATACTCCAGATCTATCACACGGTCGAGGAGAGTGCGGACACACTGGCCTTTGCCTCGGAGCCCATCTTTGCCAGCCTCTCGAATGTGCTGGCCTTTCACGTGAGTTTTGGTCTTAGTTTTTCAGCTTTCCCCCTCCGTTTCCACAGTGCCAGTGCCCTTTTCCCAGTTTCACTTACGAGTTGCGAGTTTGAGTTGCTGACAGCGACATGGACATGCAATTTGTGTTGTCGCCTGGTTGGCTTTCAGCCGTATATTGGTTCAGCCTCTTTTTTTGCTACCCTTTTTCCATCAAAACACGGCAAGAAATTTAAGAGGGGGATTAGTATTTATAGTTTTTCTAGGTTTTAAATATGAGCATAAAATGCGGCAAATGAATAATGCAATAATTCAGTTTTAAAAGGTTTCTAGGCTTTAACTTTAACGATTTTTGTTACATTTAATGCTGTCTAATTAGAGACATTGTATTTCAAGCAGTTTTTCATTTATAACTTGATTTTCAATTAAAAATATATGAAAAATAAAGACCACATTTATTAAAAAAGTAAAATGATTGTCATTCTGCGGAATTTTGAATTAATATAAATATAATAATCAATAAAATTTAACATAATTTTAGAGGTCTTTTCAGACGGTTTCCCATTAAATTAGATGAATTTGTTTAATATATTAAATTATTCCATATATTTCCCATTGAAATTCAATGACTTTAAGCTAGCATATTTTGCCCCGTGCAATCCCATGTCCACTGTGCGTCCATCTAGTGTTTCCCAGGTATGGTAGAACAATGTTTAGATTGTTGGGTTGATTGTTGTTCTGTTGCTGGTGTGCTGCCTCTGTGTTTTGTTAAAGTTTTCCAGGCAAGCCAAGTGCATAGTTTGACTTTCGAGCACAATGGGGGCGGCCGGTGCTCGGTGGGCGGTGGGCGTGGCAAGTACTGGGTATTCATGACAGAAACACACAGCAGCAGCAACAGCAGCACAAACGCAGCTCTCGCACACAACTAAATCAAATTACACGACGCGCGTCTGTGTTAGCCAGGCCATAAGCGTCTGGCTGTGTGGGAAAGTTTACGCTGCCAAGATTGAGTCAATAAAGAGCTTCGGTCTGCAGCAGAGCTCAGAAACTGATACGCACACACGGACACAGTGCGTGTCACAACTTAAATGTAGTTTTAGTTTTTCGGTTAAGCTCTAAAAGCATTCGGGATACGGCAGCAAGTTAGTTGCTTAACTCAAATTAATTGTTGTTTCGCCACGAATAAGTTGTACAAGTTGAAGTTTATGTCAAAATTTTGCTTATCAAAGGGGAGCAGCAAATTGTGACACTTGGAAATGGTTAAGAAACATAAAAGGATGCTTTGAAAAGAATTTGGATTTCTAAAGCATAGTACAGTAACAAATGTTTTTAACACCTAAAAAGCATATTAATATAAAAATACATTTTTAATTTATTTAATTTTAATTAGTGTTAATTTTGGGTATATCAAATAAAAGCTGGTAAATCAATTTATATTATATTTTTTAAATCTTTTGAGATTTAAGAAAACCCCTCAAATTGTGGGTTTTAAGTCTCTTGAAATTTCAAAGGCTTTCGAGTATAATAGACAGTATTTTAAATTAAAAATAGAACATCATAGTTTTTCCACAAATATTAAACATGTACTTAACTTCACCTTCTCCAAACTTACTCAATTAGAAACCTTAAAAGCTTCCTAGCTACAAAGTTATTTCCCTGCCAAAATAGATTTCTCTTTTGATATATTTACACTACCGAAACGCACTGCACCAACTCCTTTTGCAGCAACCCTACTTATGCCCACAGAAACAGCTCAACAATAACAAAAAGAGGGGAAACCTCTTGAATAGTTTTTAGTTTCAAGGCAAGTCGATTCGAGTTAAATTACATTGAAAATTGCAAAAAGGTAAAAAAAGCACTCACATACACGCATCAAATACAACCAGGCAAATTGACTCACAAAACAAACGAAAAATTTAAAAAAAAGGAAAAGCTATGGGGAAAAGCAGAAAAGCCAGCCAAGAGCAAACAACAAACAGCAGAAACACGAGAGATTTGAATGGCTTATCATCAAATGCAATGCTCTGAATGGGAATTTTAAAGCCATCAGCTGAGAGTAGAATGCCATCCAAGTCGAAGCCGAGGGCGAAGTGAATTTAAGGCCACCCGACCGGCTCAGTCTGGGATTAGGCCCTAACTCTTTATTACCTGTCCGCAAACGTGCACTGGAAAAATTTTAGATTTGTCTAAGGAACAAAATAGGAAAATAATGTATTTATTCAAATCTATTCAAATCAAAGAAACTACTAAATTCGTATACAAATTATTAAACAGGAAAATTATAATAAATTAAAGGAATAATAAATTTTCTCCCTCTGCAGGAGTCGAAGACCTACGAGAGCGCCAATGTGACCCCGGCGGCGGGCGGAGCGGCGGCTGCCCAGGCGCAAGCGGCGGCTCAGGCGGCGGCCAACACTTTGCCCCAGCGTCCTGCCCATGCCAAGGAATACAATTTCTTGGACATGGAGCTGAAGTACGGCTTTCTCCAGGTGAGTTGTGAGTGGCAGGTGGCCGCGTGACCAGCGTCTCCTGACCCAATGCTCCTCTCCTGTTTTCCAGCTGACCGAGGCCCTGGCATATCTACACTATTCCGGTCACGTAATTCATCGCAATGTGTGTCCATCTTCTATACTAATAACAAAGCGCGGCATTTGGAAGCTGGCCGGCATGGAATATGTGGGTAAGTGTGTCTTAGTACGAAATTGAAATGGATTGGTCCAGTCAGCAATTCGTATTCATATTCGGATTGCAGAAAGAATGAACGAGAACGATTTGAATAGCTCCATTCCGTGTCCGCCGTGGAGCAACAGGGTGTCCAAGATGGCCCAGCCGAGTCTGGACTTTATGGGTAAGTGAATAGTTGAGTTTGTGTAGCTTAAATGATTCGTTGATTGATTTATTTATAAACACTGCATAAAAGTAGCCAGGAGAATCAAAATATCTTCTAATTTCATATTCCCATCTTGTAGCACCCGAAACTCAGTCAACGTCCAAGTGCAGCCTGCTTAGCGACATGTTCTCGCTGGGAATGGTGATCTGTGCGGTGTACAACAGCGGAAGGCCGTTGATTCAGGCCGGCAACTCCACCTCCAACTATGCCAAGCAACTGGAAACGGTGGGTAAACAATTTCTAATTTCTCCGTAGCCGAGCCGAGAGCCGAGCCCGGGTATCGAGCTGGCGGCGACAAGTGCCAATTGGATGGATGAAAAGTTTTGAGCCACGCTCGGATGGGCTTGTTTGCGCGCTGTAATTAGATTCGCAGCTTTGTCAAATGCAAATGTAATCAAAAAGTCCACTCGAAACTCTAATTATTTTGCCACTTGTGCGGACAGGTGACGGAGCAGTAACAGGAGCAGTAGCAGCGGCAGGAGGAGCGGTAGCCGGCGCCCCGCGGGCGGTTGTCATTAAAACTTTTCGTCCTGGTTGGTCCTGTCTGGGGCATTGGACTGGCTACCAAAGTCCTCAAGTGGTTTCTAATGTTGTGGCAAAGTTTATTTCGGTTGTGCAGAGCAAAAAAATTATAGTAACTCTTTCATATTTTTATTTAAATTTAATAAGTAATAGTTTGCAGAAAGAATTCATTCAAATTATATATGAAAATTAATTGTAGCTTAAATTCATATTAATATGAATTGAAATACATTTTTGAAGGTATCTGAAAGGTTAAATATTTTTTTAGAAAACTTGTTGAGAGACTGCTGGCAATCTCTGGATTTTATATCAGTATTGTGGCCATTTATACCCAACTTCTCTTCGTGTAATTATGATGTTTTGAAAATCCTCTCCCCTCTTTCTCTCCCCCTTAGCTGGATGATCTGGTCCACAAGCTGATGCCCCGGCTGCCAATTGCCCTGCAGGAGGCCACCTCTCGAATGGCCAGTAGGGATGCAACCGCCAGGCCCACCGCCCAGCTCCTGCAGCTCATCAAGTACTTCATGTGAGTGGCCAAATTAATTAACTTCCAGCTTCAGCTCCGGCTAAGACGCAAAGCAACAAAGCTCTGGCAACTGTGGCAATTTGCGCAGTTTCACTGAAAGTTTTTGTTTGAGTTTCAAATGAAATTGACACCTGTTAAGAGCACACGCACACTCGCAATGGGGACCCAGAACTTGCCCCCCGCGCGACACCGACACGCAATCTCTAAGCCAATTTGTACCTGTAGCTAAATTCAATTGAAGGTTTCATTTTTTTCCCAAGTCAACCAGCCACCACCAACACCACCACCACCACCACCTTTGCTGCCTCAGCCAACACACGCACACTTTAATTACGTCTGTTTGCCAAATGAAAGCGGTAATCAGACCTGAAAGACATACACAATGCAAAGCGAATGGGAGATGTGCACTGTGCGAAAATGTAATGGATTAAAATCCACTACATTTGCAATGTTGTAAAAGGTTTCTAATAGTTAATGCAAAGGATTTTACTGCCCGCATAAGTAAAGAATGCATGAGAGATCATATTTAGTTGCTCACAACTTTCTAAATATTTATTTAGTTTTTACTTTTATATTTCATTTACTTTTATGACTTCCCAGTGACATTTCTCGAACTTTAAATATTTTCCCTCGTGCACGAAGTCGTTGCTTTTGAGCAGATTGCTGTGGTAGTTAAGCAGGAGTGGCAGTGGCACTGGCCGTGGCATTGCAGGGACCCGCCTCCTCAGCCTCCACAGCATCCACAGCATCCTGGCTGGCTGACTCTGGGATTTATGACGACAGCAGCTGTTAGCCTGCCTCCAGGAGAGATCTGCGGCAGTCAGGGACACGGGCAGGAAGGGAACGTGCCGCGTTTAGACAAACAAAGCCAAGGATGGTGGTGAGGGAGATGGAGATGGCTCTGGAGCTTGAGCTTGAGATGAAGATGGAAGACGAAGACGCAGAAGGAGGTGGCTGCTGCAGACGGTAGCCTTCCATTGGAGGGCTCAGCTAAGGGATACCGCAGACTGTCTCAAGAAAATATATGTGTATATGCCCCATAGGTGAATTGAATGTAAAGTAGCGCAAAACGTTGCCAATTGTGTGGTAATGCCTGCCTCGGGTGCTTTGTGGATTGAATTGAAATTGGTATTTCATAAGGGCAATTTCATGGAGTGATCATGGTCAAGCCTTTTACTACGTAATAAGATAAGACAAGTAAGCTGGAGAAATGATTCTTAATCAATTTATAAAATATAGTAATTGGTAAAATCAATGATTGCTATCTATTGTAAAGTAATATTAACTCGTATATTTTATATATTTCAAAGACTAACCAGAACTCGATCAGATTTCGAGGAGATTAGAATAAAACGAATATACTTCCTGTTGCCATTTACGTATGAAAGCGCCCTGACAGCCTCTGTGATGGGGAAAGCAACAGCGTGCTTCTGCGCCGCTTTCCTCCCAGATCCTTTGCTTTGGCGGAAAAGCACCATGGGCATGGCAGCAGCTTCATCTCCATCTCCATCCCCCATCCATCTCCCCCATCTCCAGCTCAACCAGCTAAACATCCCTCTTCAGCGTTGTTAGCCAGTCTCCAGTCAGTTAGTCAGTCAGGTTGGTGGCAGCACTTTGAAGTTAATTTAAATGTTGTCAACATTTTCCGCGTTTTTAGCGGCGTATGCAAATGGCTCGAGTGTCTTGGCAATCAGTGGCAAGCTAACTTTTCTTCTTTATCCTTTATACTTGGCATCCTTCAGTTTGTCGCTGGCAATATGATTTTTGCTCGATTCCGCTGATTAAGTCGACAAGAGAGCTGAGAGAGCTGGCCAGCATTGCGTATACGTGATGTGATTTAGTTTTATTGTTTAACTAAGCGAAACTAAAGCAGCGTCGAATGATGCCACATTTATTTTCCATTTGTGGCAATTTTACAGTTTACAGTCCTCGTCTGTGCGCATCCAGATAACGGTGGAGCGGCGTCAGGGGTTTGGGATGCTGCGGGGAAATGCGGGTCGAAAGTAAACACTCTTTGGCAATTAAATTTCAACAATTTGATTTACATAACAATGAAAAGTATTTACAATTCCATTTTAGAAAGTTGCGGCGCCGCCGTTGGAAAGCTCTGTGGGGACTTAATATTTTCATTTCGCTGGCAGAGAGATAAATATTGCCATTGGCTAATTTTTGCGGGTTTTTCCAGCGGCATTTTCCATTTGATGCTGCTTCATTTTGAAGCTTAATGTTTAATTGATGCCATTTGCCGACGAAGCCACCCACAATCGTTTAAAAAATATATGCAATTAAACATTTAAAGCGATTATATATAAATACCATGCACTGTGGTATATTTAAGAAATTTAATATAAAAACGTGACCGTTTTTATCTAAAGAGAAATAAATAATGCGAGACACAAAGGAAATATATGAATTATTTATATAATTTAAATATAAAAACAACCAAAACATTCGTGAAATATTTATGATATTTTAAACCTTTTTTCCCTCTGTAACAGCCTTAAAAAATAACGTAATTTCATTGAATACCATTGACTTAATGTTGCCATATTTCCCCTTTGCACAGCGATCCGGCTATAAATGCCCTTAAATTCCTGGACGTGGTCAACATGAAGGACACGCAGCAGAAGTCGCAGTTCTACAAGACCACCTTGATAGAAGCCATGCCGCTGATACCACGTGTAAGTGCCGCCTGCTCCCAGCTCCTTCCGCCGGAAACGGATGCAAGCACGTTGGACAAATGTTTGCTTTTTTTTCGGGGGGCTCCTTCACGTTTTTGCGGGCGAACGAACTGACAGAGCATTAATCATTTACGGCGCCAAGTTGTGCGCTTTACGGCCAAACAATTTGTGAATTACGAGCCGTTTTATGACAGTTGCAAAAATGTAACATGCCTGTCTCTTTGTCTTGCCTTTTGTGGCAACAGAGACCGGAGGGAGTCCATCTTTTTCGGATGCCATTGTCCAATGCCGTTAATGAGGGCTCAGCATTGGCAATTGAAATGACATAGACTGGTTAATGACTTCCCCGCATTCCTTGTGCTTGCTTTTTTGTTTGCCTTGCAGAAACTCTGGTGGCAGAACATCTGGCCCATGCTCAAGTCGGAGATCAACAATAACGAGGTCCTCGCGGCGGTCCTGCAGCCGGTCATGCTCTTTGTCCAGGAAGCCACGCACACGGAGTACGACAACCTTATGTCGGCCACCATGAAGTGAGTATGGGTGTGGGATGCTGAATGTCGTATTTATAGAATGCTTTGCCAGGGAATTAGAGGTAACAATGGGCGCTTAAAAGTTAGAAAAATGTTGATTTAATATTACAAATTAGCCGTGTGCTATAAGGAATATTTTCACTGTCTTTATAAGTGGATATTTTAACAGAAATATATCTAATTTAAATACGTTACAGTAAAGTAAGAAAACATCTGCGTCAAAGAGCTTTTTGTGGCTTTACAAGTCTACATATATTATTAGAAACTATGTATAGTTTAAATAAATATCCTGCCGAGTTTTACAGAAAAGTCCTGCTGTAGCCAATCCTGTCTTTGTTCAGCTTCCGCTGTGTTCTCTATTCTCTTCTGGCGGCGATACGAACTTTGTGTTTGAACAATTGAAAAACTTTCGCGACACTTTTTCTGTTATTCAATTTTCATGACGTTTTATTGCGCCCAGTGAGGCGGGCGACAGTTCATATTGTAATTTATAGAGCTCAACTGGCGAACTTTCCCTCAACTATGTATGTCCTGGGGGAAGTGGGCGGGCGGAGAGCTCACCTTTTGTGGGAGCCGTGCATAAATTAGTAAGACACACAAAAGCCCGCTCGGGTTCGCGCTCACTACTTTGCCGAAACTTGACGACAAACTTTGTGGCCACTTGTAAGACGCTTATTGACACCCGGCCAAGAAAAGAAATAACGTGGCCCAAAAGAACTTTTCACACGCGCCCACACAATGAAACTTGGAATAATGCGTTTATTTTCGGCAACACTAGACACTGAGGAGTGCTGTATTTGACTTAAGAAGCCAGAAATAAGAGAGAATCAATGTTGTATTAATGGTTAATAGATAAAGTTTTATTTATATGTAAAATGATATTTGACTTGTAATTCCTTCAATTTCGTAAGTTGATGACTAGTGTCCGCCACACATATGAACATATAAACTTAAGCCAGCATTGGAAAGTTTCTAATCAAATCTGTGATGTATCTCTGCTCCATCTCACTTAGAGTCGTCTACAATACACCGAAATCCATTCAGGCCAGCGTTACGATACTTGAGAATTTGCATTTGATTATCGAGAAGACGAAGCCGGAGGATGTCACCACGGACATAATGCCCATGTTATTCTGCTCCTTCGACGGCTCCACGATACAAGTGCAGGTGAGTGCTCCACTCGGATATGCAAATCACCTTAGACACAGCAGACTCTCGGAGACTTCGAGGCTCCTAGACTTGCACACAGACTGGCAGGCAGTCAGTTGGAGGAGCGGGCAAATGGAAATGTGAATGCGAATGGAAATGGAAATGGGTTGACGGAGCTGATTGTGTAATTACAGCAGCAATTTCTTAATTAACTGCGACTCAGACGCTGACTCAGAGTATAAAAGTGACAGAGCAAGGGAAATTTACATTTTCTTTCCGCAATTTTGGAGTACTTGGAGTGGGAGAAATTAAAATTCAATAAATATAAAAAGAAAATTTAACCACTCATTAAAAGGAGGGAGCATGTTGTAGAGGTTTTATGGCAGCATCTGACACGGAATAGGAAATGTAGGAAATAGACTTTAAGTTATTAGGAAATAACTGTCATTTTGGAGTTTCTAAGAAGGGTTTTTAAACAACTAATAAAGATGTTCTGTCTTAAAAAGATATGAGAAGCTACGTTTAACATTTTTGTTTTTAAAACTAGATGAAATTACCTCTTTTCCTTGTTTTTATCAGAAAAATAGGAGTATGAATTACTATAGGTATACATATTTTTTTAAATAACCAAGTTGAACAGATAACCTTGTTTTTTATTGTGGGTATTCAAAATTTGTAATGTTTGTAATATATATTAAGGATAGGTTTAATACACTTACTACACCTGCTGTACAGACTTGTAATTCAACTTAATTGTAAAACCAAAACCAAAACTCCAGAGTGCTGCCGTTGTGGCCGTGGCCAATGTGTTTGATAGCATCGATGAGCTCTCCATCCGGCGCATGGTTCTGCCCAAGGTGAAGCTGGTGTTCGAGAAGAACATTACAGATCCGAAGATAGTGCAGAATGTGCTGATGTGCATCGAGCGGGTAATGGACCGCATGGAGCGGGCGCAGGTGGGTCTTTTAGTCGTTCTCCTCCTGTGAAATCTCCCATATATCATCTCATTTTCTCCTCCTCTCTCCCTGGGACAGGTCATGGATGAGGTACTGCCTTTGCTGGCGAACATACGGATTCCCGATCCCGATATCATCATGCGTACTGTGCGTAAGTTGAGCCACAGACAATGCCCTTGGCACACAGTTGCACCCACTTTCCAGTTCAGTGCCAGTTGGCCATTGTTTTTCCAGCCGATTATCGAAAACTAATTAATGTTCCATGGTTTGCACACAATTTTACCGTCGGCGTGTTGCAAACAATGCAGGTTTTACACTGGCTTATCTGGTTGCAAACATGGATTAACACAAATAGCCTGCAGAGTGTTTACTAATTTCATTTATTCTTTCAAGTTGTGGATATGTTTGCTTAAATAATTAAAGAAAATGAAGCTCGCCTACCAATTAAGATTATTATTCAAAATTTTGTGTGATATAATTCTATTAAACCAATTATCTTAGTTAGTCAGTATTCAGTGAAATCTCAATAGAAATTAATTTGTAAATCCATCTTATCTTTAAACAACTTATATTTTAATTGCTTTATTCTGTTTTCCACAATTCCCGGTGCATTTTCACTGGCTGAAGAGCTCCAATCTGGCCTTTGTACCCACCTGGTAGTAACCCCGCTTCTCTTAATTGAATTTCGCAGGCATCTATCATAAACTGTTTGTGGACAAAACGTACGGCCTGACCGTGGAGACCATGGCCACCAACGTGCTGCCCCTGCTCATACCGCACACCGTCAATCCGGCACTCAATTTCGAGCAATATTGCTACCTGCTGGAGGTGAGTGGAGGCAGGAGGCTTCTCCGAGTTATTTCAGGCTGCCACTCCCCGCGTGCTATCGTTGTTGCAGGTGCTGCAGCAGATGCTGGAGGCGATCGATCGGCAGCAGAGGAACAAATTGAAGCTGGACAACCTGTCGATGGCCTCACCGGAAAGGCACCGCACCCTGCGTCACCAGTTCTCAACGGACAACATGAACGCGCCACCCTTCAACATACCCAATTTGCGCATAGATCAACGCAAGACGTCCAGTGCCGAGGACATGGCCCGCAAGAACTCTGGCGGTGAGTGAAAGACACTGTCTTCATTGCTTATTGGGAGTATATAGAGTCCCTATAGTGCTGGCTTTATCCAGTAAATAGCACTAAAGATTCTACACCTAAACATTTAAACAATAATAATTGTAAATTTATGCAAGTATCTGTGTGTAAACCATTATTAAGGGTCTAAGGAATCTGTAAAAGCCAAGCTAAACTGTCCACCCAAGGTATATATGTATATACAATTATGGGCCTACCCCGACCTCTAACTTGCTTGGTTGGCTGAGTAGCCGCCTGTGGGCATGTATAATTGGATATTTCGTCGTGATTTCGAATTGATATTCATCGAACGTGACAGGAGCCCGTTTGTCCTGCCCACTAATCAGTGGGCTACGTCTCGGCCTTAGTCTCGGACTCCGGCTCTGGGCATTGTGACCGGCATTTAATTGTATTATCCGGGCAATGATAATTTTATAATAACCAGCATGAAAATCAAAAGCACCGCCCGCAGCCGGGTATTATCTGCTATGGTAACAAGTACAGGCAGTGTGCAGTGCTTGTACTTAATGAACTTTCGCCCCTAATGATGATTTATTATGATGGCCCTAATCGCCCGCAGACACGAGTCAGTTTAGCCCGGGCTCAGCTCCGGCTGGGACTGACAATTTGCCAAACACAACTGGGGTCAGAGTCAGCTGCCACCTGGCAACTGGCTACCCTCTCACCTATCACATGCTGCCGGTAACCTGTCACCTGCCCAGTTGGCATATTGCAGGTTAAAAGTCACAAACAAACATGGTCAGGACCATTTTGCGGTTCCGGGAACCCGGAATCCTAACTGGTTGGATTAAAATGCCGAAGCGCCAGAATGCACATTTCAATAATATAATAATTCAATGCGATTTTGTTGTTCTTCAATGAGTAGGCTTTCCTATTTTCATGACATTAACATTACTCATACGGCCTTGGAATTTGAAATGAACTTATTAAGGAATAGTTAAAAATGATTATATAAATTAAATCAATTTCCCTTTTCAGAAACCTCAAGGATATATTCATTTCGTTATGTGCTGTAGGATGTTTGCGTTGTCGAAACCTTAATCGAATTGCGAAAACCAAGTGCCTGGCACACGGCCTTGACAGTTGCCATGCATTCAAGTTAATAACTTTCGGCATAAATTGCCTTTGAATGGAAATGCGAATGAGAACAGGTGGACTGTGGAGTGGGGTGCTCCCAAGTCATGTGCAGCAGCCGCAACCGCAAAATGTACGAATGTCCTTGGCAGTGACAGAATTCGCCGGCGTGCGAATTCCAGGCTGGCTGCGTTTCGGTGTTTGTTTGTCGGTCGGTTTGCCGGTCTGTCTGTTTGCCGATTTGTCGGTTTTTGGCACTGACTGCGGTCACGCCGCCGACTGGAGGCTATGTATATGCCGCCTACGTGCCTCTGTTTTTGGGCCTCGACCGCGACCATTATTAGACTTAATTAGCTTCCCAACCGAGGGCTGTGAAATGTCCGCGTAGCGGTATCTGATGATGAATCGCATTCCGTGTTAGTCGTGCACAGGAAATAAATTACAGCAAGGCTGAAAAGGGGACTCTGGCTTCTAAACCATAGATTTCTGTGGTAGTTCATACTTAAAAAAAAATTGTACAAAGCACTAGAGATATTTTTAAGGGATAAAATGGATATGTTTTAATAATATATATAACCCATAATATAAAGGATACATTCTGTGGCAATATCCTTTCATAAATTCCCTTGTGTTTTATAGTTTTGCCATAATTTATTCTAGCTATATATCTAAGTCTGCTCTTCTCATCTTTATGTGCATCTAGGATCGGGCATGCTGGGTGGCTGGTGGTTCGGCTGCTCGCCCTCGTCGCCGGACAGTAACTTCCTGCGCGTCGGGAACGTGTTCCCCAACCGGCGGCTGTCGGACAACACGCTGATGACGCCCAAGATCCGGATAGCGCCCTCGTGCGCCAGCTCGCCGGGCGGCACTCCGGGCAGCGGGCTGCCGACCAGGAGGCACTCCAGCATCGGGCCGCAGGAGCGGCGGGGCTCCACCATCAATTTGTCACCGCCAACTGTAAGTTGTTTGTGTCTGGCCCGGCACTGGGTTTCGATTTCAATTTGGACGTTAACGTTTTTTATTGTTTCTCTTGTGTTTATTTTTATTGTATTTATTGGGTTCTTTTTTCCCGCTTTTGTTTGGCTTTTATTTTGTGGCCACCATTGTTTGTTGTGGTTTCACCCCCTGCCCCCGTATGCTATATATATATATTTGTATATATATACATATATATATGCTCTCGCTTTATTTTCCGCGATGTGCCACTCGATTGGCCCTCGGTGGCCACAAAAGGCTTGCCCTTATTTGATTTTTATTGAAATTTCATTTGAGTGCCTCGCTCGCTGTTTCCTTGGTTTGGCTTCTCCAGCAGCTCATGTGCCATGTGTTTTGAACCCGCCGAAATACTACTACTATCCATATATAGCCATCAATAGCTATAGCGCCTAGATTAGCTCTTACAGTTACTTACTACTACCACAGTTAACAGTTACAGTTCTCAGTTCTCAGTTAACAGTTCTCAAGCGAACATTACAAAAGCAAACTAGAAACATTCCGTTCTGGGTTCAGTTGCCTCTGTTATTCAAATATATTCAAGCATTATGATTTCCGATCTGATCAGTTATGAATGCGTTTATGTATTAGCTCATTTCCCCCTGACCCCGCAGCGAAGTCTACATACTAACCACAGAAATGCTCTAACACACGCTCTCTTATATCTTATCTCCCCCGATCTCCCACGATCACCTACAATATATACAAATCAAAATTTGACAACAACAAAAAATATATGTTCCATATAATAATAAAACACAAATCACGTTGTCGTCGTCTTGGGATCTTTTGATCTTTCGATTATGCCTCTTTTCCCAAAAAAAAAAAATATAGTACGGTGCCCGCGGTAGCTCTGGATCGAGTCTATCGGTGCCCTCCACTTCGGTCTATGTTGTAAGTCTAAAAAACAAAGCAATCTCAGTCATGCCAATGCCGAATTACAGAACAACACTTGGCACTTCGGCCAAGTCGGAGATACTATACCCTTGGTGGCGTGAATTTTAATTGTTTTTTAATGAAAAAATACAGTGTTTAAATGGGAAATATTAAAGTTAAATTTCAACTGATATTATGGAAACTGAATTCAAATTGAATTATTAAATATTATAATACCTCTAGTTTATATACCATTTTCTGTATATTTAAGGCAAACAATCAGGCGTAGCGCAATAAATCAGCGATGTTTTGGCCATAGAATATAATTAAAATAATATTTAAATATAGAATTTATTAATTTCATTTTAAAACCGCCTCTGCAAGGGTATAAGACTATCACAACATGGTTGGGCCTGTTTTTGCGGATCCGTTTGACATTCTTGTGCGAGTTGTCGGCAGCACTTAGAGCCAGCATCGAATTTGGACTTTTGTCTTGTCAAGTTGTTAACGTTGTCGTTGTTTCATTGTTCATTGTCGTTGTCGTCTCCAAAAGCACTCGAAGCTAACCTCTCTGTCCTGTTCTAAGCCCACTACCAACACACACGAACGCACTCGAACAATGGCCGACTGCTAATCAAAATGGCGAACGGAAGCCGGGCGATGCGTTTCCGTTTTCGTTTCTCTTGCTCGCTCGCTCGCTCGTTCGTTCGCACTCGCCGCTCGCCGGCCGTTCTATTCAAAATGTACTCGTATTTTGAGACTGCAACTGCAACTGCGTTTATTTATGAATATGAATTTGACTTGCGCCTAAATCTCTCGTACTCGTACCGTTCTTGTGCTGTTTTTGGATGGAAAACCTGTTGCAACAAGTATATATTTTTGTTTTAATTTTTTCGGAATTATTGCTTTCATTTTTATTTCCATTTTCGATATGTTTTGTGCATTGGCTGCTACTCCTGTACATGTAATCATCTCTGTTTGTTCTCGACTCGTTTTTTAACTTATTTTTTTCCGTGTGGTTCCCATTCAGTTTCAAGAGTCCTGTACTTCAACTGTGTCTGCCTGTACTTCCGTTCTCTGTCTGCCTTTCTCCTTTTCTGTCTCTGGGGACTTTCGGGTGGAATAGCTCAAGCTAAGGTCATGCTAATATCCACAGTATGGTGTATATATAATGCAGTCGTCGACTCTATCCCCTTTTCGTTGTCTTTTTCGGTGTTTCCCATTATTTTCCTTACCTACCTACGTATCTCATTATGATTTCTACTAAGTATATACAAAGTGCTTTTACGCGGGCCAGAGTATCGACGTAATAAAGTTGCCTGATGTAAATTTGATGAATGGGGGAGAATTTTCAGCGAAATAATCAAATTGACGGAGCAAAAAATCAATCAAAGTCGTAGCACACTTTTTGGGGCTTCGCTGGAAAATGTATCCCTAAGAAAAAAGAGAGATACTTAAATAATAATGTTTAGAAAATGAAATAAATAGATGAGAAGGCAATAAGAGTCCCACAAAGTGAGAACAACACGCATAAATCGATTCAGTGACCAATACAAATGAAACAACCATTACGTTTTATTTTGCTATACTATATACTATATACTATACTATACTATACTATACTACCTGACTACTTCTTCATTAAATGTCCTGATCGTGCTCAGTGTTAATTTAATTTCGTTTCAATTTAACTCTGTTCATGTTGCGTTCGTATCTGAAAAACCAAACCAAATGCCACACACACATGAACTTGGACACTAACTACTGTATATGTACTATTTGAATGGCTAACAAGAAAACCTATATATATATATAAACGGAAGCCAGATTTTTGTGTATATTTCCGCTGGTTCGTTGTTATTGAGTTTTCAAACAGCAGCGCGTTGTGGATTTATGTTAACTTGGGCTGCTTCCTTATTCAGCCCAGACGAACACAAAAAACACTACATATGCGTTTCTTTCATGTGTGTATTTCCGTTCTTCATTTCATGTACGAAAAACATAAAATAATAATTGAAACAAAATCGATTATACGTATAAAAATAAACAAATTCGCAGCTTGCACGGAGCATGATCGTGAGTACACGTTTCATAATTTCAGAATTTCTTCTCTCTCCCATTAATTTTCTTTTTCAGTCTCTTCTCAACTCTTCCTCGGCTCACTCCCCTCTCCCTTTTTATTCCTCTGCCTCTCCACTACTTAAGGTCTAGACACGCACACACATTACACACCCGCCGTCACACCCACCACCTTTTGCAGTATGCTGATATTAAATTTTATGTTAATGTAATTTGATTTCATTTGCTCTCCGCCCGCGCCCCGTATTGCGAAAATTGATTTGGAATATATATGCATAAACACTCATGTGTACTCGGCCTCATCTGTACATACCATATATCCGAATATTTATGTATCTGTTCCCATTCGGTTGAACAACCGAAAATATCCAGTATGTGCCCTCCATTCAGTTGCCCTCTATTTGTATCAATGTTTTGGATCCGTCTCCTGTTCTCCTGTCTGTCGATTGACTACTGATTGATTGATTCAGTTCGAGTTTGACTGATTTGGTTTCATTGTTTGTTTGTTTGTTTGTTTGCCGGTTGGTTTGTTGCTTTGTTCGATTGTTTGCTGGTTTCGTTGTTGGTTTGTTCGTTTGTAGCACAATCAGCTCATATGTACCGGTAAGCCTTGGGTTCAACCAACACCACACATACACAATGTACATAGCACAGATATATATTTAAGAGTATGCCTCGCTCCCGATCGCATCCGCCCGATATACTCGTACAGATCCCCCTACCGAGCCACGACAAGCCTTGACTAATCTTCCAAAGAAATCTCCTTTATTGTACTCCCAAAAACAGGGTGGCTCCATGCCGAACACCTCGAGCAGCGTCCCGTTCCTGCTCTCCTCCAGCATGCAGAGCATTAGATCGCGCCGCCAGTCCACGGTCCTGACATCGGGTCCACTCGGCTCCGGATCGGGCCTACTGCAGCAGCTGGGATCCGGCATGGTAAGACAATTAACCTCCGTATCAGGCACCGTGAGTCCGGTGCCGCTGTTGCGGGTCAACGGTACGCGGAACAGCAATAGCAACAGCAACGTCCGAAAGTGTCCGTCACTCAATATCACATTCAGTCAATAGTACGATCTGAACGAAATCGGCGAGGCTGAGGCCAACGCCGATTCCGGCAGATACGGCTACGGTTCAGCCAGCACCAGCCAGTACAGTTCCGGCCTCAATTCCGGGCTCGGTTCCGGCTTAGGCTCCGGCTACGGCTACAATTACGGCTATAACTACGGCCTCAATTACCAGCAGAGCCTCAGCAACGTGCGGTTAAAGGCCAAGCTGCGGAGCATGAATCTCAATCTCAATCCGCCACGGAATTGAAAATCAAAAAACCGAAGATCGAATCGAGTCGAATCGAATCGAAACGAAACGAAACGAATCAAGAACGAATCAAAAGCTAATCAAAGAGTGCAAAGGAATCTGAGATCTGAATCATGTGTTGTATATGCAAGCGGGGCAGAGGGTAAAATGTAGCAAAGAAAACAATCAAGGAATGAATCAACTTATGTATATGAATGTACCTATGTGAGACCTATATACTATAGCCTAGTCATACTTACTTACTTACGGTCGATGCTAAAGAGTAACATAAAACCAATTATCAAACTAATATTTATATGCATACTAATAGATCGAATACAACTGTTGTTTTTTGGCGAATTTATTCAAGTCCTCTATATTTGTATGTACCATAAGTGTTAATGTTGAAATACCAATATACCAAGTATCTGAAAAACCATGACGAGTATTCCGCCACATAGCCCAATTGGATACTTACTTACTAACTGCTATTTACATTTATTATTATTGATATTGATTGACACTGTTGATTATCTTAGTCGTTGCCACTCCCATCTCCTCTCTACCTCTCTCTCGAAAAGAGTCTACAAAAATCGGACGCGTGAATTGCATCCAATTCGATTAGTGATTGAAAATCAAATTGAGAGATCCCCAATTTCCCGCCCACACACAGACACTATGGCCACCGCTGCATGTGTGTGTATTAGCGTAGTGTTTATGTGCGGAACGTGATGCTAACTTGATTTGAATCCTTTATCCTTGTCACCGTACCCGAACTCGTAAATCCCGTCGCCTTTTTTGGCGACCGTGGCAGTGGAATTGTTGTTAAAGCTCACAATTTACCAGTTAGTTTAGCTTAAGCACCTGCACCATGAATTTATCGGATTAGTGTTGGATTAATGGTCGCCGTACGAGATATGAGATAGGAAAGCTACAGTTAGTAACGTATACGTTAAGTTAATACCATTAAGTTCCTGTATCTTGCGGTAATCCAGGTACAATAATTGATAATCATTTTGTGTTCATTTGCTTATGATTTTAAATTGATTTCAAACGCTTTTGTATATTATTTCTTGCATGGTTTCTTGACTTGTTATTTTTCCTGTTTGAAAGTTAAGGTTTTAAAAGCTATTACGTCAGTTTGTCACCCATTTGTCCGATCTACTATCGAAGTCTTTGAAATTGTTTCTTAACTATTAAATATTTTATCTTAAGAACAATACTTCTCTGTATAGAACCAATATGTTCCACAAGCAGTATTATTAATATAAAGGAAAAGCTCTTTAAATGCATGAAATTAAACAGGATAGCCTTTGAAGCTTAAACCAGACTCCATAAATAACTTCGAGCTGAATCATAGGTGAAACTGATACTTTAACCGTACTTTAAACTGTAGGGAACTGAAGAAAAATAAATTAAAAAAACACCTTTGAAATGCATGCTAATTTTGTGCCTGCAAATTTTTTAATTTCCACGCAAAACAATTGATTTCTAAACTTTCTCGCAGCTGTACAATATATTTGTGGTGTTCCTAAGTGTATTGGAATTGACGTTATGAATGTCTCTGTACTACTTGACTTGCCATTTTACTTTCTGCCCATCTGAACTGCACTATATAAATATTTTGGAAATACAACAAGAACAACCGATAATTGAGAAATATATATGGAAATGAAAAAAAACTGGAGCTGAAACAAATCGAATCAAACTGCTGATCGCGGAGATATTGTACAATATATACATATATGTGTAAACTTGATTGATTGACTGACACTGAAGGCTTCAGAAGGCTGCTACCCGCTATCTTGCATACCCACTATATACATATATCGATCTGAATCTGAACTATATGAATCTGTTTACCGACTTACCAGATGTTGATATGCATTTGTACTTTGTATTTTTACTCTACTACGATTAAGTCTTTGCGAATTTATTGTAACTGTTAAATGTATACTTGGCTTTTGCACATTCAGTGTTGCTTTGACATTTGCCCCCGTGAACCCCCTAACCTGCTGATCCCGTAACCCCTTAACCCTTGGCCCGCTTGTGCATTTTATTATTTCTATTTGCTTTCTCTGTACTGTAAGTCGTACCTATATAATTATGATTATTATTATACTTCGAAATGTGCCTTAAGAGTTCAAAGGTTCTCGCATTCCAAATGTGCGTAGATTGTGCGACCAGTCTTTAAGAATTACGTATACATAATGACAACTGGGTGAGATCGAAAAGAGTAACTACCGCTACCTAAGACAGGCTAAACTTTGCTGAAACGTAAGTCACCGCGCCCGGAGGCGAGGTGTCCCCGGAAGTATTGCCCCTCCATCCCGATAATAATACCCACACTCATCCACAATTGTACCTTAGTAGTAGTTTTGTAGTCACTCACATCCGACGGAAGTCCGATCCGATCCGATCCGTTCCAACACAGACACGTACACCTAGCCGTAAGTTAACCCTAGATAGATGTTCGTAGTTTGCCTTTAACCCAGAAACCCCAAAGAAACAGTCACCAGATCCCCCAGATGTATTACCGGAAACAGGAAGCCGCCCCGACAAGCGATGCATGATTACTGAACCCTCCCGATTACCGATAACCGCTAACCGATGTCGATGTCTGTCATACTTTTGCTAATATATTAATAATCCTTATAATACAACTGTACTGTGTGTGTGCCCCGCCCCCGTTCTCTCTTCCTGCCTCCCAAATATTTGGTGTATATTTTCCCGTATCCGTACTCCCGTAATATACGTAATAGAAGAGTAAAACTCTCCGGCATTAAGTAGCTCCAGCAGATTCCCGTTTCGTATCAGTAGCTAGCTATACCCCACTTATTGTAACAATACTACCAAAACTAGATCTTTATGTATTTTGACAAACCGTTTGAAATCAACCAGATTGATGGCCTAATTATGATCTTGCAACAACTCTATTACAGTATCAACTATTCTCCGGACGTAACTAAGAACGCAAAAAATACAGAAAAAATAACATTCAAAAGAATCCAATTACTTTTCAATGCAATTTCGGTCCATTTATGAAACACCAGTAATCAACTAACAAATATAAATATATATTAGCGCTATATAATTATGACATTGTAAACGTATACCAAGAGCAAGCTTAAAACCAATCTAAATGTTGTTAGCCAATCCAATTCGATGTGACCAAAGCAACAAAGGTAATCCGCAAACTTAATGTAATTTAACCACAAGAGAAAAGTGTCAAACACACACACAAAAAACCCAAGGAATCACAAATAACACTATGCAGAATGCAATCAATTCAAAGAAGCCCTTAACTACTACATATATTTATTATAAATGTTTACGCTAGGCCCAGAGTACATGTCGAATATTCCACACATATAGTACATATGTATACTGATATTTTTCTATTTATTTAGTTCATATATTATTAAAGATATCATATCATAAAGCATCACTGCACGCAAAGGAATCATCGATATATGCGTGCCAAGTATTAGTTTTTCCAGCATATTTCATATCTCTAGCACATACCTCAAATATTAATATGCAATTAACTACAATCGCAATCGAGTACCTACTGTACGACGTACCTAGGCACCAAGAGAATCAAATTTTCCCAGAGCTTTACGGCAGACGCAATCAAAATAAATATTCATAAATAACCACGAATATGTAAGGATATTTTTGTCGATCAAGAGTTCCAGTCTGCACCCGCCTCCTCATCCAAGCCATTCCTGTATTACTTACACTGAAACTATCTCCCGTTTAAGCGGAATAAGCGAACCTACCCGAAAACCACACCCAAAACTACTACTAAGGTGAATACACGAATCCTGAGACAGATACAAGTCCCCAACAATAAT
This sequence comes from Drosophila nikananu, assembly GCA_008042635.1. Lineage (NCBI taxonomy): Eukaryota > Metazoa > Arthropoda > Insecta > Diptera > Drosophilidae > Drosophila > Drosophila nikananu. Next base: position 65,274 of record VNJV01010314.1, read on the forward strand.
TGGAGGCAACAACTCAATCCCTCAGACTTATAGTCAATTTGTATAGATGTCTGGTAAATGGTAAATGGTAAACTCTAGAAACTACCTACTGTATGTAATGGAGAAGTCTTTGATGTATTCATTGCAAAAGCGGCAAATAAGCGATTATCATTGTTGTGTGGTATGTTTAGCGGAAAATAGAAACCAAATATGAATTTATATATATGTATACAAGCAGAAAGCAAGGCGAACTCTACCTAGGTCAGCGTGTCCTACTTTATATACCTATATACGCGAATAACACGACACGGGAACGGGACAATCAAAATTCTACCGACACAACACTCTTTGCCAATACACATACTTTACCAATTATAGTAATTATTCGTTGCTGTTGCGTTTGTTTTGTGGTCTTCGTTGTGTTCGTTCGATCCTGCGGGATCTGCATTTGGTTGATGCCACGATCTAATGATCCTGAAACTATAGCATATCCTTGCCATGCACCCGATTCTGCTTTGCATTGTGTTGAGCCCTAGTCCTTAGTTTTAGTTGGTAAATCTCGCTTCGGTTACACTTTCGGGAGCTTAGACCAGGCATATCGATATGGTTTACTAGCGTTTAATCGTACGTATAAATAATTAGATTTACTTAATTTTAATTAATTAATTAATTACACAAGCTAAAGAGAAACCAAGAAGGGGAAAACAAAAAGCTCAAACTGGACTGAACATTTAAGAGTTATATTATGTACATTATTGAATTGCATTTGATTGATTAACGATACCACTACGGTTTAATGTTAAAGGGTATTATATTTGTATTCGAATTTGTATATGTAACTTCGAACGTTTGTATGTGGAATCATCTTCGGTTTTCTTATCGTAAGTGTGTGACATCCTAGAACCTGAAATGAAATTGAAAATTCAAACGCAAATGCAAACGTAGCCAACTCTGTCTCTTGTGATTCTATTGTGATGCTAGCACTCCACTGTTTTTATGCCTCTTAAAGTTTAAAACAAAGCTAGTCAAAGCAAAACAAAAACTAAACTACCAAATCTCTATACTCTAGTCTATGCAACGCTAATTGGCGACAAGCAACCATTGAAAACAATCATGCACAATAAATGTTATGCAATTGAGAGAATCCAAAGGCCAAGGAACCCTAACCTTAACTTTTTCTTATACTCGTGTACTTACACTACTTGAAGTAATTATGTACAACTAAAGGAATTCTAGATTTTAAATGTGCTAAAGCTGTTTATAGTCAAGTACTTAATTATGAGTGTAATTATCGAATATTTACTAATACGTACAAAGGTTCGGGGCATAGTAATACTTATGTATAGAGCAAGGAAGAGATTGATAATGGAGCGACAAAGTGCAAATGCAAATGTGACAATGTACGTATATAAAAACCAAAATTGAATTTAAATGTTTAATAAATGTGTGGAAATGATAAGGCGCTCTGGCGGTCTACAATTATTCACTTTCGTCCAGGAACAGGGGATCCAGGCTAGCCTTGTTCGGCTGCGCCACATAGTCGTAGTCCTGATCGTGCAACAGGCTTTGTCCCATGCTCCGGGCCACGTCATCTGATTCATCGGTGTTGGCCTCGGCTATAAGGATCTGTGGATAAAAATCAATTATTTTTTTTATTTAAACCTCCTTCGGGAAAATCAGATATCCGAATGAGTAACTCACCTCAATTTCTCTGGACATAAACGCCCTTGTGGCTTCATTTAGCTTCTTCTGGGGCTGGCCAAGTAGCGCATTTTCCAGAAATGTATAGGCCTCACTGAAATATGGTATTGATGGATATATTTAAAGAATTTTAAAGTTCACGGAACATCACAGAGTTTTAATCAGACAAAGTGGCTGCCCTACAACTAGGTTTATTCTTACTTCAGGTCAATGCCATTTAGCTCGTGTGACGATGGCTTCTTCTCATTCATCACTATGGAATTCACAACGGCCGCCGCCTCATATTCGCAGAGATTGGACAGATCGGCGTTCTTCATCAGCTCTAGCCACTGGGTGATGTTGTTCAGGCTCACGGAGTCGCAATCGGCGACTCTTTCGCTTGCCCAGTCGTTCATACTGGACACGTAGGCTAGGTTAAAGCGGTGTTATTTATATTGCTAAAGTATTGTATGAACTTACCGAGCACTTCCTTCGAGAGGTCTTGTTCACGGAATTTGGAGACTGCCAGGAGGTTTTCCTGCGAGAAGCCACGCCTCTTTAAGTATCTTTCCATGCGCATCTTGACGTACCTCTTGAGGATACCAGTGTTCGGGGTGATTTTCCCGGAGGGTATATCCGTATCCTGGTTACTTTCGTTTTCCTCCATTTATTTGTAGTGTTTTTCCGAAATCTTAATTCAAAATAAAGTCAGCTGTGCCAGTGAAGCTGCTAACTTGTTTTACTTTGGGAATTAGGTGAACCAATTTCTTTGGTGTGGCTTGGAGTTAGTATTTTTTATTTTGCTCGCAGGCGGTATTTTTTGGCTACCACGTAGAGGGGTATATTTCGTGGTCAGTATAACGGTCACTCTGATCCGGAGTTTGAGATACAACGAACGCGGCTGCGAGAGAGATAGATAGCATTAGCAGTGATCCTTTTGTTTCAAAAGAAATCTTATACATAAAATCCTTGTGCAATATTATCCTAGTGCAATACATACTTAATTTGCTTTTGAAAAAATAAGGACACTGCCAGTGCTACCCCCATTGCCATTGCCTGTTGCTCCGCCAGCGCAAATAACAACGAAAACAAAGCCCGAGAGGAGACAAAGACGCAAAACGAGTGCCAAAGCCAGTCACGGAAAAACCTTGAGCTGACTCATTGCCAATATCACTGCCAATTGGAGATTGAACACTGCCGCTGTCCTTCGACTTACAAATAAGTGCAACTAAGTCATAAAATACGACAACAACGCCTTCGGAATGCAGCCACCCGAACGTGAGATTGGAATGCTGAAGAAGCACCGCGAACACATCCGCAAAAACCTCGATCTGATGGTAAAGATGACCGACTACAGCCGCATAGCCCCCGAGTGCGTCCGCCAGGGCATCCTGTCCGCTCAGATGCTGCGAAACGCGGAGGATCTCAACGGCGAGCGCTTTAACATGGACGAGGAGGATGTCCGGTTGCAGCAGCACCGGAAACTCTTCCTTAAGATCATCCAGCGCGGTCCCACCGCCTACAACCTGCTGATTATTGCCCTTAGAAACGTCAACAGTGTTGAAGCCGCCGAGCTTCTGGCTTCCGTTGATGACGATGCCAGTTTGCCCTTCATATCGATCACCGAGCGCAAGACCAACAGCAGGTCGGCGGACATTGTGGACACCAAATCGCCGGAGGCGGAAGGAGCCTGTTTCAGCAAGGTGAGCGCTTTGATTTTGATTACTAAAGATAAGGGTTACGTCTCCATTTTAATGATTAATTTCGGTTGGTAGGGGAAGATATTGCCCCACTTGTAGCAGTAACCCCATTTCCCTCCTACATTGGTTTAAAAATAAACAAAAGCAATACCTATCCCACTAATTTCTCAAGTGGGCTAGGGTCATTAACCTGCGGGGTATATGTATGTATGTAGAATCACCCGTCAAGGCCAAAACGTTAAGATAAACAGACAGAAAAAAAGTGCCTATCCCAAACTTCAAGTGCTCTTTTAAGGCGGCTAAAACCAGTTTGGGGACTCCCGTAAGTACTCCTGTTCCTGAATTTCACCACATGATGTTATTATTGTGAGGTCTTTATGCACTCGCAGCAAGTTTGGTCGAAAACTGACTAATACATAATGCGTTTTAAAGAAAAATTATACTAGCTTTTTATTTTTGTAATGTTATCAGCTGCAGTTGCTTCACAATTCCTTATCTCATTTCCGCTACCGTTGCAGAAATCCCTCGGCGATCCGCTGGGACCTCTGACGCCTTATACGGAGCCCGTGAAGGGAACGCGGGACGTGAAAATGTCAACAATGATCCATGCCGACAAGCTGTTGGGAACATACCCCATGGAATCGCGCCACAACCGCGGAGTGTTGTTCATGGTCAACATCATCGACTTCCAGAATCCAGACCGTAAACGGAAAGGCGCCCATGTTGACAGCGACTCGCTAATACACCTGTTCCGCTTAATGGGCTTTATTATCTTCGCCTACGATAACATTAACCAACAGCAGTTCTTCGATGTGCTGCGCCAGGTAACGTCCTCGCCGTATGCCAAGAACACCGAGTGCTTTGTGATGGTGCTGATGACGCACGGTAATCGCGTGAAGGAGATCGACAAGGTGGAGTTCCGCGATGGATCCGTGGCGGATACGCACATAATCAAGAGCCACTTTCAGGCGAACGTTAGTCCTTATTTGGTGGACAAGCCAAAGGTGCTAATCTTTCCCTCTTGTCGCGGCGAGCAGGAGGATAAGGGTCAGCCGAATAATCAGTTTGATTCCATGGTGCCGTCATCAGTTGTGGTGCAACCGCAGGAGCGGGAGGTCGAAACTGAGGGTTTTTCTCGCGCGAAAGTGCCAACTCTCTCGGACACTCTGGTGTGCCATGCAAATACGCCTGGGTATGTGACCCACAGGGATCCGGAGACAGGCAGCTGGTACATCCAGACGCTGTGCGACATGCTGGCCAAGCACGCCCACGACACGCACCTCGAGGACATCCTGAAGAAGACAAACGCCTCGGTGGGCACCATGCGCACCCCCAAGGGATCTATGCAGATGGGCACCTTCGAAAATCTTGGCTTTAACAAAAAACTCTACTTCAATCCTGGCTTCTACAAGGAGTAGCCGCGGCAGCCGCAGCCCATATTGAAAGCATTCCCCGACTGACTATTTGCATTTCACAACCGTATTTTTGTACGTATCGTCGTCGCATTTATGTGTGTCCTTTAGATTATGTGTTTTGTGCCGTGTGCTATATATGTTTGTATTCGTTTTTAATACTCTGAGACAATACTCTTCCTAATTTTCCGTCATATCGAATACATTTTGTAATACCCCAAATTGTGGGGTAGGAAAATTATGTATTTCTAAGTAAAAATTGTCACAAGCAACCATTTCCACTATAGAGTTGGAATTTTTAAAATATTAAGAAAAATGTATAACAATTCTGTCAGATTTTATAAACCATTTTTTATACTTATGTAAACAAAGAATAAATCATTGCATTTTTAGACAAAATCTCATTGTTTAATAGTTTGACAAGGATAAAGTTATATTTACAATCTTAAATTAATAAAATTATATTTATATAGAATATAAATCGCAGCCTATTCATCCATATCGTCTTCCTCGGCCAAGTGGGAAAGCTGGAGTTTTCCAGCGGCACGACTTTGATTTGATTTGGGCTTGGATTTCTTTTGTTTCTGAGCCCTTTGGCCTATAACATACTCAGGCATCACCAGTTTGGAACCCCTTAACTGGGGCTTGTCCACTTCCACATCGTTCACTTCCTCCGCCTGCAGCTTCTTGAGATTGCGATTGAGTTTGCTGGTCTTCTTGAACTCGATCTTGCCGCCGGTACTCAAGGAATCCTGGTCAGTTTCCTCAGTTTCCCGTTGGGCATCCATTTCGCGGAGAAAAGACAAGGCGGCCGCCGAGTTGCTCTGATCGGATATATCGACGTCTGCAAGAGAGTACTTCTTCCACTTGTGGGGATTTATCTGTCATTAAGTCCAAAATACTTGAAAAGAGTTGTTGTAGGGATAGAGGGCATTTTACTGACCTGATAATCCGGCGTCTTTCGGGGCTTCAAGCACCTACCGATGGGCAGCTCTGGCTTCTTGAAAATACTCTCCTTGCCACGCATCCGTCGCAAACTTCCGTCCGTCGGCTCGAGGCCTGCATCAATGCTGCGTCCGCGGCGGTAGTTCATCACCTGTCCGGATCCGGACGCATTTCCGGGTTCACTTCCCCTGTCGAGAGCGTTAATGGAATACGGTCTGGCCTTGCTCTGGTCCAGGGCCGTGCCTCTCAGCTCTTTGCTGGCATCATCGAGGCACGCGAACAGTGCATCGCGTTTGGCGGAAAACTCTTGCATTTTGAGTTAGTTTAATAGGAAAATTGCATTGTTTTAATTGTTTTGTGTTTTTTTAAATACAATCCAGTGAGGGGCTGCCAACTTGTTACTATTAATCAGCTGATTTTACATACATACATACAGACTTAACGAATGTTGGATTTTTTCTGGACGTTAAAATTGGGTAAATTATTAACTATTTAAATAATTAAATGGAACAATTTTATTTATTTCGCTAAATATACGTTTATTTTTCATTTCAGAAATTACATAAAATTAAATAAATAATATGGCTGTATCAGTCATTTACTTTAGTATATTTTTTATCACAGTTTTGGTAACACTGGTGCCGGCGTATAAGTGTGTAAAAAGTGTGCTCGTCGCGAAAAATAAATAAAATAAAAATCAAGGTGGATATTAAATAAAAACTAACCCCAGTGCGGGACAATAAGTATCGTTAGCTTATTTCCGATAGTGTCTTATTAACCGCCAGACTTATCCGACAGCTGCAAATGACTGCTTAGTTGATTTGGCCAGCCCATGTGGTTTTGGTGGTTACAATAGTTGCGAGTGTGGGAACCTTATAAAGCCAACTTTACCGTACAATTTAATATGCTATGAATGAGCTTATAAATTAATTTTAGTTAAATGCTTATTCTTGATCCGTTTTTTGTTAATTTCATTGTTATCTCCCAATTAGGCATCAATAGTGGGACCTTTTGGGATTTTGAGTTCAGCTAAACGGTCACACCTGCGTGACAGCTGTTTTTTATTGTGAAAGCACCAGAAACCACACAAATCTAAAAGAAACCTTTATTTTTGCTGCTAGAAAGCGGAGTTTAAAAAAATTTATTAGTAGTTTTTAATTTTTCACCTACTCTTCCTTCGTTATTTGAATGTTTAAAGTTGACAATTTCCCGACTTCCCCTTGAAATGTCCCTGCAAACGGGCTTGGTTTTCATTTTCACCATATTAGCCTCTGTTAGTTTCGTCGCAGCCATTATTTTGTTGGGTAAGCAGGCGCCCGCAGACGATTACGCATAGGGGAGTCAAGTTTCCGCTCTCCGATCTGTCACTCACCCAGATATTTGATTCCCTATTCCGTTGCAGGCTGGTTTCTCATCTGGAAGGCTTTTCTTTCAAAGTTTCGTCTCGTGCGCGAGTTGTTGGGTCAGGAGGAGCCGGAGGAGCAGCAGCCAGTTGCCTGGGATCACCACCAGAACCAACAGCATCCACATCAGCCGGGCAGAGCTAGAAAAGCTCGCCGAGACTAGCAGATACCAACTGTCAAACCTATCCACAGTAACAGCCACACAATGAACATCCGTTGCGCCAAGCCCGAGGATCTGATGACCATGCAGCACTGCAACCTGCTGTGCCTGCCCGAGAACTACCAGATGAAGTACTACTTTTACCACGGCCTCACGTGGCCGCAGCTCAGCTACGTGGCGGAGGACGACAAAGGCAGCATCGTGGGCTACGTCCTGGCCAAGATGGAGGAGCCAGAGCCGAACGAAGAGAGCCGCCACGGCCACATCACCTCCCTGGCGGTGAAGCGCTCCTACCGACGCCTCGGCCTGGCCCAGAAGCTGATGAACCAGGCCTCGCAGGCCATGGTTGAATGTTTCAACGCGCAGTATGTGTCGCTCCACGTGCGCAAGAGCAACCGAGCTGCCCTCAACCTCTACGCCAACTCGCTCAAGTTCAAGATCATCGAGGTGGAGCCCAAGTACTATGCGGACGGCGAGGATGCCTACGCCATGCGGCGCGACCTTAGTGAGTTCGCCGACGAGGACCAGGTTAAGTCGAAGCAGACTGGCGACGAGGAGACGTCCGGGGATAATAAGGTCTCGCACAGATCCAGCGGACATGGACACTCCCACAACCACAGCGGTCACGACGGCCATTGTTGCTGAACAATAAATGCTGACGGTGCGCATGTTTCGACGTTTTTTTGCATTTTTATGCATTAGGTTTTTGTAATTAATTAACAGATAAAGCGTAACTAAAATTAAACGGAAGTAATGACGATTTTCGATTCGATTTTTTTCGATCCAAGGTTGGCCAGGCGACAAATTTCAAACGTTCCCTTTCAGCTGTCTCACTACCCTATACATTATTCATTTGAAAGGATATTTTCATACCGAAGGAGCATCAGATATATCGGAAGAACCAATAAAGATGAACATCCGTTGTGCCAAGCCAGAGGATTTTCTAAGCATCCACCACTGCAACCTGCTGTGTCTGCCCGAGAACTACTATATGAAATACTACATTTGCGTGGGTACCACCTGGCCGCAGCTCAGTTACGTGGCCGAAAAGGAAGGGGGCGGCATTATGGGTTATGTCTTGGGCGAAATACTGGAACCGGAACCGAGTGATGGTCGGTATGGCCACATCATCTCGTTGGCGGTGAAGCGTTCATACCGCCGCCTCGGCCTGGCCCAAAAGCTAATGGACCAGGTCCTACAGGCCATGGTGGAATGTTTTAACGCGCAGTATGTATCGCTAAATGTGCGCAAGAGCAACCGGGCTGCCCTGAGCCTTTACAGCAACTCACTCAATTTCAAGATACGGGAGATGATGCCCGGGTTTTACAGGGATGGCGAAGATGGATATAACATGCGGCGAGACCTTATCGAATTCACCAGCTTGACGGATGAGGAAATGGATGACGAGGATCAGGACTCGCCTACATCCAGCGAACAAGGACACTGCCAACGCCACAGCCATTGCGGACATGACGGGCATTTTTGCTGAATATAAGAGACTGATAAGGTCTTGAAAATCTACTTAAAAATTTAAAAATAAATTCTAATGGAACGGTTGCTATTGGATATACTTTTGTTTATTTTTTTAATTGAAAGGATATGATCCCTTTTTTTGAGCACTCTTATTAAAGCCAAATTACAGTAGAATCCGGTTATAACGACTCCGCTTATAGCGTCCGACCGGTTATTACGACGAAAACTTGATGGCTTGGTTGGTCCCCATACAAACTTATATGAAAGGGCCTCCGCTTAGTACGTCTCCGCTTTTAGCGACGAACCGCTTATACCGACGAAATTTTTGACAATTCAACCGGTTATTGCGACGTGCCGGAAAAAAAACAGCGAAATAATGCCAAAAAATTTAAACTACAACCGACGGTGTCACCTACATCGATGATTCGATGTTTTTAAGAAAAAACGTCGATGTATTGATACCTCGCCAATGTTTTTTTCCGCTCTGGTGTACAGACCTCATAGCCTATTCCCCGTTATATTTCTGTTTTTTCCAAGTAAAAAATGTATTTTAATTGCAATTTATTAAATTTGTCGTTTTGATTTAAAAAATAATTTGTTTTATTTTAAAAGCTATTACGAACATGGCAACCATAAAAAACAAAAAAAAAAAATGTTTTTTTGCTCCTCCGGTTTGTGCGTCTACCGGTTATAACGACGTAAAATCGTCGGTCCCTTGAAAGTCGTTATAACCGGATTCTACTGTATATGGTTTTAGATCTGCAAGGATGATTACGGATCCGTCAAAGTTAAGTTTCAGCATTTAATCCATAAAAAACAGCAGTTTCCTATATAAGTTTAAATCCTTGGTAAATTAATTTGTTTATTTTTAATGTGTTAAAAATTGATACTACGATTGGGTAAACCTCATCTAAGGCGTAAATTCAAGCCGAAATGTGGGTTGAAAAATTTCGGCATTTTTGTTATGCGAAAAGTTTGTTGGCCCCAAAAGTTGGCCAAGCGGAAATATGGCCCTTCTGCCACCCCATGCGTGTGTGTGTGGGAGAAGTGTTGACTTTCGCGCCAACTTTTGGGTTCAATTCGTTTTGTAGGCGGCGCCTTGGTGGAAAAACCATTATGGCCACATATAACTATTCCCATTTTTATCCCTTTCCAGTGCCATAACGACACAAAGCTTTGGGAACTTCCCAGTTTTATCCAGTGAGGTGCGACTACGCAAACGCAGTGGAACATCTGCGGCAACAGCTGTTCGCACGCCACGTGGAGAAAGGTACTTTTCCGGATGGCGCCAAAGAGAGCCAGCGCGGGCGAGGAAGTACCGAAAATCACAGCTGTCAGTTTCAGGAGAAGCTCAGATGCTGGCTTTTCGCACAGCTCGTGCTCGTTCAGTTCGTGAGGCACTGCTGGCCAAAAACGTCATGTCCACGGGTGTTCCTTTTTCAGTTCGGAAGGCTACGTAAAACGTGCGGAAAATCCAAAACTTAAGTTTCGAGTTATGACAGTGTTGAGTGTTGAATACAAAGCGACAAATCCTCTCAATTTAAAACAAAATGAGGTTATTTGCGTGCAAATGACAGGCTGAATGGTGATAAAGAATTATGGTTATTATTACAAGGCCCAGCTAAATCAATAAACAGCCAAACAGCAATAAACCCATAAGAAAAGCCCAAAATTAAGTCACCGACGTAACTATAATCGCATTCAGTGTGGCAAAAGCCAAAAAGAAAAGCCGGCGCGTTCAAAAAGCCGGAGTACAGAAGCCTCTGCTCTGCTCCTCTCGTGTTGTTATTGTCGAAACGGGGTCAAAAGTTCGTGTCTCGCTCGCTAATTCAACCGCACTTGCAAAACACACCAAACACACACACACTCGCACACACAGCCGGCACACCACCCAGATAACGGTTCCTCTCAAGTGCAAGCGAAGACTGAGCGTCGCCCGTCTGGAAAACGCAAGAGAAAGGCTGAAAAACGCAAGCAGAAAGCCAGAAAAGCAGACAAAAGCATTAGACACAAGTGCCAAGTAACTCAAAACTGCAGCCTAGGAGAGGCCTAAGAAAAACACACGAAAGACAACACCAAAAAACTAGACAAACTAGGCCAATTCGCGGGGCCGGCGAAAGGCAGTGTAGTCGGTGAAAACTCGGAAAAGTGCTCGGAAAACGTGAAGAAATAAAAATAAAACAATAGAGGCCAGTTCCCTGGCCATTTGTCAATGACTCGGGCACTCGCGTGACTTCCGATTCCGGCTGAGGAGAGCTGAGGAATAACGGTAACCGTAACAGACTCCGGGACAAGGACTACTTCGAACACTTGTATTTACGGTAAGTCAAACAGGAGCGGAATCGGTCCTTTAGGGCTTTATTACCTTATATTGTTCCTATATTCTGGTGTATTTGATATATTTTGTTGTTTTTATATTGGGATTATTCACTTGTTTTTTGATTATCAAAGGAATATTTCGTCCAGATAAGTATTTCTTTAAATATGCAAAGCTATATTTTAGGCTTAATGTTGTGACTTACTAAATGCACATGTCAACACACTTCACGTAGTGACATCAAGCAACATCATAGGTTATTTAACTGCCAGTCTAATTTGCACAAATATTTCCTCAAAACTTATTTTCACTTAATATGGAAATTCACAACTGTGCCAGTCAGTCAGAGCGAAGCGAATTTATTTATTTAAGCGACCCGCTCGACTTGCAATCCAGCCCATTCTCCCCTCCCTCACACTCGAAAAACTCGGAAAAGTCGGAAAACTTCAAAAGGCAACTTCACTATGTACTATGTAGATGGTGTAATGACATTTCGTCAGCGGGATTATGCCGAATGTTGTCCTCTACACCACGCCACACTGGCAGCCTCATCCCGTCCTCATGATGATCCCAACGTAACCATCGTCGTCATCATTGTCTCTGTCACTGTCAACGCGTCTTGCATCTGTCAGGAGCAGAAGAAGCATCTGCCCGCCATCCTACCATCCTAAGCCCCCCTACCGAATTCTCATCCTGGGATGAGGGTGGAGGCGACTCGCATCATTTTTAAGCAAACATTTGCTGTAGCCCCGGCCCTTTCTTCTCTTTTGGCAGCAGTAGTGGCTGCTGAGCTGTTGGTCCGTGTTGTTCTTGCCGCCTGCCGCCGCTCTCGTCAAGTGTTTACTACTTTTTGTGTGTTCTTGTTGCTGGCGCTACGTGTTGGCTCAGAAGATGTCAACAACTTTTGCTGGCTGTCGCTGGAAGCTTCGCATCTGCGCTTGTTTTTTCGCCACGCTGATGAAATTTGCAATTTGATTAATTCCTTGCTTTCTCGTATTTCCTTAATTTTTTGGTACATAGCACGGTGCATGTGTGCACACTCGAAAAAGTCGACACTGTAAAAGTTAATATTCAAAAAGTTTATGTCATGGAGCTAAAAGCTGTTTACATTAAGACCATTCTTAAGGGTAGCAATGGATATTTTTAGCATATTGTGTTTATTTATTTCTAAAATCTAAAATCAGTAATCAAATTGTATGTATATTTTATATACATATATGTATAAGTGAACAACTGTCACGTTTCAAGTAACAATTATGTTCATAGACTTCATTTGCGAACTGTAAACACTTTCATTTGCTATAATTTAAAAAATAAATGCATTCGAAATTAACTGTCTTTAGAAAACTGGTATTACACAGGTCGATACTCTTTTTGTATTTTGATGCTCTCTGAAGAGTACATACAGGGTCCGCCACGTAACATTTTTTTTTTAAAAATGCAATAAAACAAAAACTGTTCATCCGATCATCAAAATTTTTTTTTTATATTAAAGTACAATCCTTCCGGTTACTTATGGAATACAAGTTCGTTCAAATGGCTGCCTCGGCTGGCCTTGCAGTACGCCATACGGCAGCCATACGGTTTGCGGCCGTATTTCGGCAACGGCGACGCGCCATGTTAACGGATTGGTTCTTCCCGGAAATCGAAGAGGAGGACTTGGATAACATTTGGTTCCAGCAAGACGGCGCTCCGTGCCACACAGCCAACGCTACGATCGATCTTGTGCGCACTGTTTTCGGAGACCGAATTACTATTATTTGGATTATTGGATTATTGGATTATTATTTGTGAGGCGCCGTCAAAGATAAGTGTTATGTGGACAAGCCAGCGACAATTCAAGCTTTGAAGGACAACATTCGCGTCGCCGTTGCCTAAATACGGCCAAAAACAATCGGAAATGTCCTCAAAAATTGGGTCATCTGTAGGGCGTACTGCAAGGCCAGCCGAGGCAGCCATTTGAACGAACTTGTATTCCATAAGTAACCGGAAGGATTGTACTTTAATATAAAAAAAAAATTTTGATGATCGGATGAACAGTTTTTGTTTTATTGCATTTTTTAAAAAAAAATGTTACGTGGCGGACCCTGTATATTGTGGGGATTAAAAATGGTTTGCATTAGTTAACACTATATAATTTTGAAAAGATTAATAGTTTGGTATACATATCCGAATCTGATAAAATATTAACGGCAGCAAGAAATGGAAAAAATATCTCTTAAAAATGGATAAAAGCTGTTTAATACTCGTTCGCAATTAAATGACTTTTTAAATTGATTGCTTAAATTATTTCTTAATTAACTGAATCCTAGGTACTAGCTTATTTTAATTACCAATATATTTTATTAAAGAACAAGTTAAGTTAACTTATCTATTTGTTATCTGAAATTAAGCTCTTAAATCCTCGATTTTAGGTGCAAAGTTTTCCGCCAGTGTGCGAGTGTGTGTGCTTTGTTGCATAAGCGACAGGCTCAGCTGTCAAAATGCTTAGCAATGGCCACGTGGCTTCCGCTGGCGTTTCCGCCGCCGTTTCCGTTTCCGCTCGCACTCGCTCTCTCCACCGCTCCCGCTCTCGCTCAAAGGTGATTGATGGCCACACTCGCACTACTAATTAAAGTTATTTAACGAGTGCTCCTGGCGGTGGCCATTTTTCATTCCCGACTCTCGCGCACTTCGGTTTTGTGCGACCGTGGCTCCCGCTCTCCAAGTGTTTATGGCTTCAATTCAATTAAACAACTGGGTCAGTTGTGGTCGCATTGGCACAAGGGCTTCCGGATCCGCAGCCACATCCGCAGCCGCGTCTGCAGACTTTAGACTGCGAGCGGGAATCAACTTTCAGCGGCGTAATTAATTTTCTGCATAGGCCATCAGAGGACAAAGACTACGCATCATAAGGAAGGCAAGCGGGAGCAAAACATGAAATAGAGCTCCCTGCTGCGCAGTGGGGCAAATTGCATTTATAATTCATTTTCTCGAAATTAAATATTTCTTAAAAGAGCCCGACGATAAAAAAACAGCGAAGGAGGAGCTGGCGAAATAAGGGAATGGCAATGGCTTTCGATGACGGGGAAAAAAGTCATTTCCATTGTGAAGATTGTATTTATTAAATCCCCCTTTGAATGGCAGCATTAAGAGGACCTTACCTCTCCTTTCGATTCACATCTGAGCGGGACTTATATTGCTTTCCGCCCACAGCTGCCAATAGCTTTCTCGCGGTTTATCGTAAGGGGAGAGACCTGCAATTCACATTCATTACTCATTTCAGCACTATTTATAAAGTTCTTAAATCAATTCCGCAATCCCAGCTTCGAGCTGCACGTGTTGTGCGCCCAAGGAGCGATTTCCACAATTGAAAAGTTTTTCCATACTGCGCAAACATTTTCGCAGAAGTTTATTTACAGGAACAAGCCAGGACGCTGTTCCTTCACAACATGGAAAGTTATTAACGAGTTGGAATATGTAAGCTGTGTGTGGGCTCTGAATACTGGTGGAAAGGACCTGAGCTGGGAAATCAGTGTTTTCCCACATATCCAAGGCAGCTGCGGTTCATTACAAGTTGACCCTGATTTATCATACACTTTATTTTTCCTTGATTAACAAGAACCAAAGAAACCCGTTCTTCATATATATTTTATATTAGTAAAGAGTTTTAATTGATATTTTTCTTATAGAATATTTATCAAAGAAGCATTGAACAATACTCTAGTATTATTTATCTCTTCATATTACATTTACTTGAGTCAAACTTTAAAATTAAGCCCAATATTCCTTCCTGCTAATGCTCCTTTTCCTTGAACTTCATATGCCCCAAAGGAGTTCCATTTTCGGGGACTGCGAATATGCCCCATTAATTTTTCCAATCACTGTCCACTCGACTTCAATTTATAAGCTTCCTTATCTGTGCCATAGGAGCCGCAACTATACCCAATCGCTGTCCTTTCTTTGTTTATTCGATGGCATTTATTTATTTTCCGGCTGCGCCATGTTGTTTTCCCGTACCTCTTCCTTCCGGCCGATCTGCGATGTCGGTGGCCGTTAAATATGATTTTTTATTGCTGCTCCATCAAGCGAAAAAGAATCGTGCCGAAAAAGCGAGGCAACACATAATTTTGCAGCAATGAATTGGAAGTTTTTTAAGTTAAATATTTATCTGCCATCGATTTAAATGTCAGGCAAAATATGTCCTGCGGGAGTCAAGTGCGAAACTTTCTTTGGGGCAAGGCAAGTAAGGCAAGCAAGGCAAAAGTTTGCGCCGGCCAAAGTTGATCAATGAAATTAAAAAGATTTATGATTTTTGGCCGGCCATCCGAAAGTTCGCTGCTGTTGAATGAATCCCCACACGAGACCCGAAAATCCCAAGTGCGAATCTGAATCTTTGCGAAACAATCAGCAGCGACAAGGACGATGTCCTGCTGGGACATCCTGGCAAAGTTTTGGGATCCAGTCCGGGGATATTATTTTGAATTGCACTCATTTCGGTTAATGGTCGGAGGAGACCCAGGTTGGGCAATAAAAAGGGCGACCGAAAATGGAACTTATAATAATCATCATCGGCCGGCATTACATTACTTTCTATTACGATCGAAGGGACAAACCCTGGGACAATGCGGAAAGTGTAAAAAAGTCTTAAAAAAGCGTAACAGAAATAGAAAAGTAGAAATTATGTTAATTTAAAGTGAAGTCTCAATAACGGGGCCGAACTCAAGTGTCCGAAAGTGTTTAAATCTGACAAAGGTCGCCCTCGAGGGCGGGGTTCAACAAAGGACAACGGCCGGTCTTAACCCCTTGACGCTCCTCCCCAATATTCTAGTGGTCTGGGCCAACTTCCTGCTGCCGCCATGACTTACTGCCTGTTTGCTCCGAATCTCTAACGGGTTCGCACAAACCCAACTTGGCCAACAAAGGCCATTGTGCTCCAGTCCCAGCCGGTCCTCGGCCCACAATTAAGGCTCGGTCACGCTAATTTCTGATTCTGATGCCAATGATGCTGTGTCAATGTGCCAATGCAGCCACGCCCATAAATATATGGCCTCCAGATTTTTGTTTGCTCTGGTCTTTGAGCCTTTAAATTAAATTTAAGCAGGCCAAGGAAGGAAAAAGGCGTTGCCCCCGGGGCAGGAAAAGGGCGGCCTGCCAGATGTTTCTTTAATATACTCTCACACCGAATTCAGACGCCAGTCCCTCCCCCTTAGCCCAACCATTCGCACACCCACCGATAGCTAAAAGTGACAAAAAAAAGGAGAGGAAAGAATAGCGGAGTGCGGAGTGGGTCTGAGGTGAAAAAAATAAACACGCAACTCTCACGGTGCTGCTGAGTCGAGCACAAAACAAGCAAGGCTTCGGTTATCGCTGCTGTCACAGTTAACGCCGGATACACTGGAAGAAAGTCAGTGAAATAATCGGGAAAAATCTTTAAACTCACTATGGTTTGTTCCAGGAACTACACTATTTTTTGAAGAAAGGAAACTAGAGGAAAATATAGTTGAAAAATCTCTTAAGAATTTAAAATGCAACTCCCCATTTTGTATAACAGATATTTTTCATTATATCCATTCCCATTTAATATTTCTCAAAGTGCCAATATCCCGCCAAGCAATGGCTGCGTGAAAACTTAATTTAAGCGATTTTCCCCGACTAAGAACTGATAAGATGTGTCTGATTCAATAAATTGATCAACTCATGCAGGCGGACTAAGTCGCAAAGTGACGCTATCGCCACAGCCAGTCGTCCGCCGGGTGTGGATTTTCTCGCTGTGCATTATCTAGGCCCACCTATGCGACATGGCCGTGGCCATTACATGACCCGCATCGCATCCCATCGAGCGAGCGAGCGGCGGGTGTCGTTTGCCTTTTGGCAGCAAAAAACACGCCTTGGCAAAATGTAAACAACGTAAATGGAAATGGCGTTGAGCAGGAAAAAAAGGAGAGTGTCACATTGAAGCCTTTTTCCTCCTCTTTTATTCAGCTTTTCTTCCTTTTGGTCTGGCTTCTGCCCCTGGTCCCCGATCCACTACCAACTACCAGCTTCCTACTCTGCTATTCCTTATTCGATTGCTCTCGAGCTGATGCCTGCTGTCAAAGGCAGTTGGCGGCGACGTTTGCCAGTCAAATCAAATGCTCAATTTGCGCGAATATTGCTTATACGCCGTGTTGCCGCTCGGCAAAGGGAATGTGGAAGGGAGTGGAAAATCGCGGAAAGCTGCACACCAAATACTCGTAGAACTCTCGAACTTAAATTAGTCGGTAACTTTTAACCAAAAGTGAGACTAATTAGGAAAATCAGTGTGAATCAGAGAACTTGACAAGGTATTTGTGGTTCCCTTTAGGATCCTTTTCTACTTGTTTAAGTAATATTTAGAGAGAGAGTAAAAACTAAATTAATCAAAGGCTTTGGGTGATATTATTTGCTAAAAGCCAGCTAAAAGTAATGGCAAAAATCAGCGTTAAACTCTGTAAACTTTGGGCGGCAACTCGATTATTGACATTCACCTGTCCGGTGTGGCGAAAAACTATTTTAGCGGCAAATCCTCCGACCAGCTCTGACATCAGTTAATTAAAATTTAGTTTTCGCTTCGGTTTTATCCCGACAAATATTTGTTCGACAAACTTCGAGTATGAATTGTGTGAGTTTCGTGTGCGGGAATCCCGTGTGAGCTCATCGAAATGCGCTGGTTGTCAATAGCGTTTATCGGGCCACTGACTGCAATTTGATTATGACCAAACATTTGCCAAAATGCATTACCTAGTGGAATTTCCAACCGTCACGAGTGCTTTGGCCGGGTCGGTGCGGTCTGAGTAGCAAAAATATTTACCTTAATTAAAAGAAAGCTGGCCACATGAGGAAAAGTCAAATGTCAACACGACCGCAAATGAATTTATAAATATATATTTCAGTATGTGCCGTGTAAGGGCATTAATACCCTGTAACCCAGCAAGCAGCCAGCGGAGGAGTCTAATTACTCGAAGTTAAGCTTTCAATTAAAATGGAGGAATTATTTGTATTCTTGGCATTTTTCCTTTTGGGCTGAAATTAAGGCAACAAATTGTATTGTAACACTGAGCTTGGTTTTTCGCTGTTTTAAATTTATGTAATATTTTAATGTGGGTTGCTAGAATTATTAAAGTAAATAAGTGAGCTGTCCTATGTAACATCTATGTTACCACTTAATTATTAAACATGTTTATCTGTAAAGGACACATATTTGCTACTTGAATTCTTAAATCTTCTGGGCAATTTATATTTTATGCTGCCTGGCAGGCATTGAAAATTCAGTTGAGGCTTAAATTGTAGGTTGCCAAAATTTAAACTTCCAGCTTGGACAATTAACGATGATGACGATAATAACGTCATTAAGGAAGTATTACCTACACTTGACTGGTAATCCAATTTAATTTGCCTCAATTATTCAGCAGTACATCGAGGCATTTAATTATTTATCAGCCGAGATATTTTAAATACTAAACATATAGATAATTAGATGCTAGTCTAAGGATTACGCAGGGGGTGGGTATCAAAAGGTCGAGCTCTATGATGCGGCGAAATAATTCCGACTTGTTTTATTTTATTTCCTTTCGCCTCTTCTGTCTGCTTTATGCTAATGCCGTGCTGGATGTTGGCTGCGGACGCTGCCATAAAATGTGCTAATACACAGGAGAGGGGGAAGCAGAGGGGGTGGGCCTAGGGGCATGGTCAGGAGGCGGGGCTTGGGGTCGCTTTGGGGCCGAGGCAGCGGGCAACAAGCGAGTGTTTGTAACTTTGCATTTAAAAAAGCATTATGTTAAAATCAGCCTACGGCCACAGCCAGCATCCCAAATGGCAGAGAGCGAGCTCGGAAAAGCGAGAAAGATCGAGAAAATGCGGGGGAAACCCGGGGTGCAGGCGGGGCGTGGAGAAGGAGAGATGATGTGCAATTAGATTTCCGCTAAAGCGGATTTCGCGATATCGCGTGACTTGGGCCACCCAACAATTCACAGGCAGATACACCAAGAGAAAAGCTGTTGTCTTTTCTAAACTTATTGATTAAATACCCAAGTCTAATTGAAAAATAAATATTTTAAAATATTCCCCTTTATATGAACCTTTTCGAAAAAGTTATAAAAAATTCTAGCTTTCATAAGAAAAGGCAAAGAAAACGTCAACGTTTTATACAAAATGCTTTCCAAAGCTTATACTATTTTTTAAAGTGTACAGATACAGATACAGGACCAGCAGCAGCAGTGGCAGTAGCGTTGCTTTTGGATTATATTTAAAAATCAGAGCGCAAAATTGTACAAAATGACAACAGCAGCTGGAAGAGGGGCGACTGTGGTGCTTAGGGGGCATAGGAGTGGTGGCAGCAGGGGGGAGGGGCGGCTGAAAGGCGGCAGGCAAGCGTAAAATGAAAACAAGTTGCTGGGCGCGCATGTAGGACGACGGCTGAAACCAGAATGGCAACAACAATTACATCAACGACGACAATAGGAAATGACGACATGAATAACAAGAGCAGCGGCCCCGGAGCGGTGCGGAGTGACGGTTAAGGGGTTGGGGTAGGCCTACCCCAGCAGGACGCGGAGTTTCATTGGTGGGGCGGGGGACCAAAGAATGGGGAATGGCCAACAACTAGACACAGCAGGAGGCCCACAGGCGGCATCCGCATCCATCGAATGATAACAGGCGCAAATATCAGGGATATTAAAAAAGTCAAGCTGGGTGCAAATGCTTCACGGAAGGCGGGGCGACAACTTAGATGCACAGGAAAAAAAACCGAATCTGTTTTTCGATTTGGTATTAAAAATTATTAACAAAATAGAGTTCAGTGTTTAAAGTTTATTTTGATGTACCTACTTAAAATAACAGGCTAAAATAAATATTGTTAGCTTATATACAGTC
Organism: Drosophila nikananu; assembly: GCA_008042635.1. NCBI lineage: Eukaryota > Metazoa > Arthropoda > Insecta > Diptera > Drosophilidae > Drosophila > Drosophila nikananu. Next base: position 85,214 of record VNJV01010314.1, read on the forward strand.
TGCAATATTTTTCAATATATATTCCTAATATATTTGTTCAAGTACCGCCACTGTTAGCGGAGCGGGGTGTGAATGATGGCGGCTATATAGTCGAAACAGAAGCAAACACCAAGGCTCCTTTTGTCTTAGCCAAGTGGATGAGCGTGGCCTCCTTATTATGCCTTGTTGATGCGCGATAACATCGAGGGGGAGCGGTGTTGTTGGGGCACAGGACCTGAATCAGGATCAGGATGAGGGGGTAGCCCACCCTCCCTGTAAGCAACACTTTGCGTGACAATGCAAAACAAAGCGATACACAGGAGCCCTGTCGAAGATACTGCCACCCAGAGCCGGGGCCCGCACACCCCTCGCACAATGAGCGTAAATTAATGCGGATTCGAGATGAGACTGATGCTGAAATTCAGACGGCGACAAGGAGTGCCCCTTCAGATACACTGACATGGACATAATGGCGCTCGAGGCTCGAGGCTCGAGGCCCGTCCTCGTCCTCGCACAGCGCCATCCTCTCCAGAGATTTTTAATGGGCGGGGCCATTGGGTCAAGCAGCAATTTGAATGGCCCGGGGCATAAAGTTTGCCTAATCTGTCTTTCAGATGGATCAAAGATGGACTGCGGGTAATGAGGCGGTGTGGGGATATCTCACAGAATGTATCCGTTTGAGTGCCAACTAGTTTGTGGACTTAACTGGGCTGATTTGAATTTTGAGATATCATTATTCCGGTAGTTGCCAGGGAAATGTTTAATTTAAGTGAGCTAATGCCAAGCTTTTAAAATTTAATAGTGTCTGAGCTTAAGGGGATCAAACTAAAACTATTTTATATTTGTGCCGGACTTTTGTTGGGTTTATATATATTTTTGACACAACAAATATTTGAGAATTGATTTTAAGGGAAGTGCATTAATGCAGGCCTCAACTAAGAGTAAAATGTCTTAAAATGTACAAAATAAATGTATAGTTTTTATAAAGTATTGAAAATAAATATTTGGCTCCAGGGACAATCACCAAATATTGTATTTCTTTTTATTGTTTGTCAACAGTTACACCATAAATATATTTTTAAATGCATTTATGTGTTTTCAAAGCCCGAAGGTCAATGAAAACTGCTCAAATTCCCCAACAATCGTGTTGATTAAATCTATAAAATGCATAGTAACGCAAATTCAAGCCTCGAGTGCTAATGAAATGTTTGTAACCGGAACGGGCAGGGCAAATCCTGTGGAGATCGAGGGCCTCATATAGCATTCATCGCGCTGAATCGTTTAAGCGCCCGCAATTAACCCCCGAGTTGCACACGGCGTATGCGTGATGTGCGATGTGCGATGTGCGATGTCATCTGCGGAGCGTCAATGGCAGCGCGAAAATTCACTTAGGCAACCGGGTTAAAACGCGACGGTAAATGGCAACTGAAAACTGGTAAAACGGTGAATGGCGAAAACCATCTGCGGATGGCAGTTGCCAATTTTGTGGCGGTCGAGCGGTTAAAATGTCAAATGCGATGCATTGCGGGTGCCTTAATTTATGCAACACCAGGTCAGCAACAGCAACAGCAGCACATGGGTGTGGGTGTGGGTGTGGGTGGGTGGTTGTCCCGGTGTGTGTAAAGGACGAACTGTGTAAATAACGCATTCCGCGACAGTCGCCAGCGAGCAATATTTTCGTATGCCATTGCCGAAAGTTTGTAACTGAATTTTATTAGCACAAATTTCATTTGCATTTTATTTGCGTTTTCGTTGCAACAACAAGGTTATTTTTAGGTTCTTTTTTTGCTGTCCCCTTTAAATTGCTGTGAAAATAACAAACTAAGTCAAAACTAAAGACAAACAACAGCAATTGGCCGAAAAACATACAACAGCACAAGGCACAAGGCATAATGCAATTTTATGCGTTGGTTTATCTTTTTATCGTCTACTTGTTTACCAATTTTTTCTATAACTTTTATAATGCAGTTTGGGCGGCTCTGATTTAATCATACTTTAACCCAGAGTGGCCCACTCCTATATATACATATATACCAATATATATATATTGTCACTCCGCAGCGCGCAAGCTTCAAAACTTTGACAGAGCGAAACGTCAAAGTTCCGCCGGCCAAAAGGTCCTGGGACGAGATCCGCCCGAGGACCTCTGTCCGCAGCAAATTGGCCATGTTCAACACTGTTGCTAAGCGAAGGGGAGGCCAGGGGACAGCGTGAAAATACAAATTCGTTTCTGGTTTGCTCTTTTATAATGCCATAAAGTAGAGCAAATGTTTTGACCGAAATTAAACAGTTCTTGTTGTTAACACAAACGCAAAGGCAGCCACGGGGAGAGAGGGCGGCATAATTGAACTTATAATTGGGCAAAGTTTAAATATTGTGCGGCATTTGAAAGTTGCGGACTGCAGCTAAGCGAAGGCATAAAAACTTGGTCACTGAAATGCGGCTTAAAGGAAATGAAATAATATTTTACTGAAGTGTTTGGATTGTGTTCGGGGACAGCAGTTGGTTAACTAAGTTCTGGCAAACTTTTGCCCCATTTTGACACTGTGAAAGTTCTTGAAAAAAAATCTCAATTTTTCCCATAAAGTTAATATAGCCGTTTTGACACTGGCATTACGTTTTTTGATACAAAAATTATGTAAGCGAAGCGCTTGGGCACCCATAATTAATCAAATTAAAATCAAATACAGGCTTCGCACCCACCAAGTGTAATCAAAGCTCCGACAGCTCTGGCGGCATATAATTTATAAGGGTTTTATGACTGAATCTGGCTGATCCGACCCCGACTCCCGACTCCCGACCTTTGACCATATCCCGTCGCGTGCTTAAGCTGGATATTTACGAGGACCCTGCGACCCCCGTCTAAAGTCGTGTAGGGCTCGTAGAATTTTATGCCGGAGTCATTAATTCGGGCGCTTAAATTAGCAGCTGGTGTGAATTATATGTCGAAAAGTTTGCTCGATAAAAGGCCAAGCGATCCGAGGGGGTGCCCCTGCCCATAAATACCCGCACACCCGATATATACTCTATATGCATGCAAATAGGGAGAGAGGTGAGCAAACCAGACCCTCGTGCATGCATATAAATGCGAGCTGTTGTCGCCTACCTTTTTTTATTGACGTAATTTTATGCCATTTTCGGATTTTCACAGAGAAAACTAGCGATGGAGGTGGGCGCGTCCAGGGACTTATCAAAATTCTATGAAAATTCGAATTGACATTTAACAACTGCTTTTGTGCGCATTTACATTTAATTTGTATACGATTTTTGCTGCCCCTGACTTTTTATGCCACTCAGCTCACTCAAGATTGCGGCTTCATTTTACGAATTCCGCTTTTTTATTATTATTTCCCCTTGATGGCGGCAGATCGGGGGACTGTGGCACGCTGTCGCTTAGCCAGCGTAAAGTCATTAAAACTTTTTGACTATTTTAAGCACAGCTCTGAAAAATAAATAAAACTGTCATTGCATGTTGTTTGAGTTTGAGTTTGTGCCGAGGATCATTCGAGGGGGTGCTCTTGGCCCCCTTCAGTCGATAAGCCACTGCACAGTGGCTTTAATTGCGCGGACAGTCGCGGTTGTTGGCCCTTTATTTGGGGGATTTCAAGAGGGGTTATTTTGTGGAAAGATAAAACTTTCAGATTTGAGTTCCTATTTCTTAATTGGGTCAAGCAAGGAGCTCGTGAGAGAAAAAGCCCGACACATAATGAGTTATTTTTTGGCTAATAAATTTCTATGCATTTTACAAGCGGAAAACTTTTGGTGTCGACCAAAGAGGTAAATAAATTAGCTAATCAAAAGACATAGAGTCCCCGGGAAGATCAAAGGCTTTGGGGGTAAGGGTATAAAAATTATGGCCGCAAGACGTGGTCAGGGCACCAGGGAAAAACCAAGGCGAACGAACCCCAACCCGACTAATTACGCGCTAATTAATAATTCAAATTATGTTCTGTCCCAGGGAACCCAAGGAACAACAAAGGCGGACAGCAAGACGAATGTCATTGTGTTGCGGTTATGAGGTTAGACTAATTGATACTGCTTAAAGGGACTTTAAAGGCCTGAATAATAAATAAACTTAATATTTAAGACTCCTAACTATGTGACAAATTTTTAAGGCTAGTACATAAATTTATTTTGCTATCTTACTACCCCTAACCCTCACTTTTAATTAAATTTCTCTTATTTATGGCTTCAAGATTCCAAGGCATCCTAGAAATCCTCCCAAACATCTGACAAGTTGATATACTGTCGTCCTCTGTTTATCTTGATTAGGAGTGTCGGGGCATAAAAATATAAAAAGGGTCACATATTTTTCCATTTTCATACTCCGGGGTTAAATGAAAATGAATTAGGGAGAGAAGTTTGATTCGCCTTCCTCCCTCCGGCAAGGTTAAGTTTTCCAAAATTGCGCAATTTATCATCGCAAAAAGTAAAGTTTGTTTCGCCTGGCTCTTTGCTAATGAATGAATGCAAAACGTTAATGCTGCCACTGCCAAAGTGGAACTTTTCGCGCTCCGTTATTAATTGAAGTTACCAAGATACAGATACCAGATACATTCTGGACAGGGACGAGCTGTAGAAGAAGGGGTTGAGAGCGTCTCGGCTTCATCAATCAGTTTCAGTGTTCATTAGCCCGAAGGATTTAATATGCGCGCTGAGTGCACGTTTTATGATTTATACCGGGCGAGCGCGCCAAGGAGTCGCATCCAACGCGGCGTATGAGTAATATTAATTATTTAAGCGCTCGTTATGCCGCTTCACACTCCTGCTCCACTGCTCCTGCGGCTCCTCTGCTCACTTGGGCAGTGGGTCAGTGGTCCGACTGTCTGTTTGTGGCACCCCAGTGCATTTGTCTGCCCATTTGCCGCTGGCCATCGGCCATTGGCCTGCTTTTTGCACCATCCTGAGCTTCATAAAAAGCCATACATGTTCCTGGTTGCCCAAAAAAAATTGTTTACATTTTTCTCTGAGCTCTGACCTGTGAGCGAGGGGCTCCGTACATACATATACTATATATAGTTATGATATTTTTTTATATGCCCACAAATGTTAAGCCCCGAACTGGCTGCGAGTTCATTTCGGGCCACACGAAAAACAAATTAAAGTCGACTTGCCATTGCTTACCTCTGTTCCTGTTGCCGCTGCTGCCTCTCTATCTCTGCTTCGCTCATCCTCGATCCGTTTTTTTTAATTTTCCTGCCCCGGTTATTGTTGTGCAGTTACAAATGCTCACTGGGGAGCCATTGGGAGCATAAAGAGCACTAAGCTGCTGTTGGCCGTGAATTATGTTTTAATTGGGCGCGTATTTGGAAAATAAGGGCCAGTTAAGACCCCGGGGTGATAATGAAAAGTGCGGCGCCCGTTATGCCTTTCAAGCTGTTTCAAGTAATATTAATGCCATTAGTTTTTTGTGGCTCTCAAAATGTTGAGTGTTATTAAGTTTTTATTTATGTACAGATGATTGATGCGACAGTTCCTAGAAGGCAACCCATTACATTTTTCCTAGAATTCTGGCCGCCTTCAGGGTTGGGAATACAATTTGGCTTATTCCCCAAGTCGTTTTCCTTTTCTTGTTGGCTACTGATAAATTTTACGCCAAGTCTTCAAGCCCTGTCGCTTGGCTCGTCGAGAAGTATTAAAATTGGAATTCCTTTGTGTTCTACATCGAAGCAGACTCTCCTCTGGCCCTTTGTACAGGTAATGGTAATGGGGGCGTGGCACGTGCACAATTTATGGAGGCTGAAGTCATTCACCTAATGAATGCGCCAAGGTGAGGTGGGCTCCTCGCCCAAATGAAGCGCACAGAAAGAGCAATGACAGCAACAGGCGCAAAATCTGAATAAATAAAATGTAAAAAATCAGCAAACTGATTTGCAAAGGGGCCTGAGTAAATGCGTAAAAAAAATAAGGAAAAATAACACCGAAGCGAAATATTGAAATGTTAATGAAGTTTACTTTCCGCTGATTTGTTCTGGCTCCAGCCTCCAGAGTTTTCCGCCACTCTGCAGAGAGCTTTCCAGAGAGTTTTCCGAGTTCTCGCTTCCTGTTGATTCTGCGGCCGCCGCAATCAACAAATGATTGGAGGCGTCCTCCCGGGAGAAGGAGATGGCGAGATGCTTCAATCAAATCAAATATTGATTTTAGCCAGACAGTGTGCAACATATTGCGAAAAATTTTAATTACATTCCCGGCAAGAATGTGGCAACCATCTTGGTCTCATTACTTCCTGCCTTCAATGGGTTTGAATATCTGGGATTTTGATTAAATTTTCAGCAATAAAAATCAGTAATAGCTAGAATTTAAACTTTAATTCTAAAGGATTTGTAAAAACAATTTTCTTAGAATTTAAATTCCAAACATTTTTCTCCTGAAATAAAAATTAGTTGAAGAACAACGCGAGCTATAAATTCCAATATCCGATTTATGCAATGTGCGTGTGAAGTGCAAAACTAGCAAAATATTGTGCAGCATTTTAATTACATTCCTCGACCGACTGTGGCAACATCTTGCTCTCATTAACTCCGGAGACTGCGGCCTTTGATGATCTCGCTGTGTGCCTGTGCTTGTGTTCCGCACACGTGTTGCTTTGATATTTGATTTGATGGGCGAAACTTTGGCCCCCCTTCTTTGTGGAAGTCAAACAAAAAGAAAGTTTTGCATGTGAATTAAATGAATATTGATGTGTGTGTGTGGTGGTGGTGGACTCCACGCTCTTCCTTTCTTTCTTTTTTTTTGTAGCTCCTCCCGGGAGCCCGGGTGAGTGAGCAATTATAGTAATTGCTTTGGCAGTCGGCCGGGGGAAATGAATGGCCTCGTCCAGGGGCAACTGTCGTCGGTTCATTAGCATAAATATCAGCTTACTCCTGGCCATAATGTGCATATTTTAAAATGTATGAATATATCTCCGGCGAGGGTCCTTGGTGTCCTGCTCGCTGTCTTGGGCTGGCTTGTTGATTCGAATGAAATATATTATTATGGCAAACACGCAGGACATTGAACAGGATCCCTGGGGGCCTCTCGCCGCTCGCGCCTGCCAGCTTTATTAATTTATATTGTTGACTTTTATCAGCGGCGTCATGTCAGTGTTGTTGTTGTCGTTGCTGCTGCTGTTGTTCTCGGCCGTGTTCTTGCCCTTGTTCCTGTGGGTGTCCTGTCTGTGTGCCTCTGTGGGTGTAAGCACCCCCGCCTTATCAGCAACACGTGTAATGAATGCCTAAACTGTCATTATCACCTTCTCTCTGCCGAGAGTATGTTTTTCGGTTGTCATGTCAGCAAATATTGTAGCAAGATATCCCCGGCTCCTGGCAAGATTTATGGCAGTGTTGGGATAAGGATAAGGTCGTGGAAACAGCCGCGGGCATCCTGCGCCCACACTCCTGCCTCCGAATGGCATAATGTGACACATATCAACATTTATGTTGTTCTTAGCCAAGGTAGTTATGAATGTATTTCCACTGAATGTGGTTCATCCTGCGCGGGTTGCAACAAGAACCAAGGAGTGGGGTCGCCTCTCGCCCGATTCTCATTCATTTTTCCATTTGCATGCTAAAGTTTGTGGGTTTTGGTGTGTGCTTGTGGGAGATGAGAGTGTGGATTGGGAAGCACCTGGCCAGACGTTCTTCTTTCGATTCGCATTACTCATACGCTCCGTGGGCGGCTTTTCAATGGAGCTCCGCTGCGTGGCTTGCAAATTTTAAGTTGCTATTTATATTTATGGCCAGGCACAGCTAGAAAAGCAACAACGACGACCAGAGGAGAGCCAACAACAACCCAAACTACAACTGCAATAGCGAGCATAATAATAATAAAAGCTCACGCACAGGCCCCCGTTGTTCTTGTTGTGCTACACTTGATGGAAAAATATGCTAAGAAAATGCTATAAGATTAGTATTATGTTTTTTTTAGAAGCGTTAATATCGGGAGAAAGATTTAAATTCATAATTATTTAGGCATATTTAGTGCTCTAAAGTTTTCAAGAGCAACCTTTTTGCTTAAAGTTGAATCGTTATAGGTTTCATTTATTTAGATCGTGTTTTCTTTGTTAACAACATTTCATTAGAAAATATAAAAGCTAGGTTAGGTAAATGTCAAAATTTTAAAGTATAAATACATACATTTTCATTGAGATGAATTTAATAAAACTTCAATTTTCCAGTTGATAAAACTTTAACTTAGAATAACTTTTAAATTAGAAAGCAATATTTAATTTGTTTTAAAAAGCATTTATTTGATTTCTATAATACAGTTTAAAGTTTAAAGTCACACCGGAAAAGATTAACAAATTATTTTTTAAACATGTATAATGAGTAGCAAATATTTCTCTCTGTTTACGCTGTCGTCGCCTTCAAGAGCGCAATAAGTCATAAAAAGAAAAAGTTTTAAAGGGCTCTTAACTTTCACTTTCATCTGGAGCAGCCTCGCCTCGCCGTCTACTTACTCGTCCGTCCATCTGACCGTTCGTCGTCCCTATTGTGTGCCCACTGTACAGGATTCGCCACTCACTGGCCGCCGCTTAACTTAACTTTTATGATTGTGATTCTCCGGCCGGAGAATGGAGCACGGAGAACGAGCCAAGTGCGGTCACAAAGCCGGAATATCAGCGCAGGGGACGCGAGGCCGTCGACGGGCGGTCGCATAAATAAGAAAGCGACTGTAAGTGATGGACTTTATTTTTAATATTGGCCGCGAAGGCGAACGCGAGTCGCGAGATGAGATGCGATGGGTTGGGAGATGGGTGATGGGTGAATGCCAGGACCATCGCATCGGCATGAATATTAAGAATTTGGCTTCCTCCCTCGACGGGTTTATTTTTTAAATGAAATGAGATGGCCGGGCCCGCGCGCTCTTGGCACTAATGAAAATATGTTCGAAATGTAAATTGAGACATTCGCCGGGCTTTGGGGCAGCTTTTACGATATCCGGCGCCTAATGAATTTGTCCAGTGCTCCACCGCTGACCCACATCCAGCATTCGTTGTTGGTCATCTTATCGGTCTGCCAGTGTCGTGTTCGTCCACTATATATCTCTGTATATCTGAGCTCCGGTCGGAGATGGGGCTGGAGTGGGATTGGCCGATGTGGAGTGGACATTCTTACCCTTTTCAATTTGCTGATATTGTGGGAAATGGGTCCCAGTGTGATAATCACAAAGAATGCGGAAATGGAAAGTGGTGGCCTGGTCCCTTGTTAACTTTGTGTCGCCTTTGTACCGCTGTCTCGCTAAGCCAAATACCCTGTATAGCCATCGAGTGGGGGGTCCTTATGGAAGCAGGCATTAAATATGTTAATTAATTACAGCGCTGTGGCTATTCTGTCATAGATTTTTGGCCTGAAGCGGCCAAGTTCACTAACAGTTTCAGCACTTTTGCTAATTGACTTTTGTTGCTGTTGGGAAGTGGGTGGTTTTTCTTTTGTTTACATAGAAGTGAGGTCGTTTTAAGATGTATATTCTTTGTAGTACTTAGTTAACATCCAATCCAACTACGGTACAATATAAACGTATTAGCATAACCCTCCCATATAATTATAAATAAATATTTCACAGACTAACCCCTATTTATAAAAGGTTTCTTATAAGAAATTATTAATTTTTGAGTATTCTTTAAAATTTTTGTTCTGCTAGCGAGGTATCCCTGAGTCCATCACTACTCCTTACGGCTTTAACTCATTATGAACTATGCTGGCCATGTCAGGCGAAGAGCAACAGTCGTTCCCGGATCAGGCCGCCTTGGTGGCATTCTTTGGGTCTTTATCGCGCACGCCAAGTTGCGCAAATCGCCATAAATCTTTGGGCTGATTTATGTCGCCGCCCGGCATTGGCCTCCAAAATTTATCGCAGCCCGATGACAGCTGCGCCCACGGCCACAGGCGTCCCTCGGTTGTCCGTGCTCCGTTTTCCCTTCTTCGGCTGTCCGTTCAAAGGAGCGACCGCTGTCCGCTTGTCCGCGACCAGCCACTGCCAGCGTTTGTCAGCGGCTACCATTTATGGTGTGGATGGCTCGCGGCCGACATCCTTTCGCCGTCCTGCGTCCTCCCTGAGTGGCCGTCTTCAAGGCAAACAGACCGTCAGACGTGTGGCCAGGATATGGGATGTGTCCACGGGTCCGTGGGTCCTTGTGTGAGTGGGCTTAATTATCATGGCCGCCCGTCTCAATGCCTTTCTGTGTGACTTCTGTCGGAAATTAATTTCCTCGCGGCACGTTTGCACTCACATTCACAGCCCACACTCACAGTCCACACTCACCACCCACTTCCCCACTCGCACTGGCACTCAGTCGCAGCGAAAGTGTGGTGGCCATTGTTTACCAAGTGTGAGTGTCTGTGCAAATGCTCTTTGCAGCGTATTTGCGTTTAATTTTGTATGAATAACGGAAATTTGCGGCTTTCCGACATTTTAAATTGCCATTAAAGCTGATGCAAGAGCGACGCTCGTCCGGGCCATTACACAAACGGATGGACGAAGAAATCTTTGTGCGGCTGCAGCTGCGGTGAGCGCGGAGCACAGATCCAAATGATGAAATATTGAATGAATACATAAACCATTTGCAAATTGCTCGAATGCCTGCTGCTGCTCCTGCTCCTCCTACTGCTGATTGATTTAAACTTTTCTTTCTGCCCCACATAAGTAGTTGAAATTGAATTAAAATGGGGAATAGCACTCGCGATTTTAGCGAAAGATTAATTGGCCCAGTTCGGTGTCGTAGGTCGTGGAAATCATAAAGTTATCCCTGCGGAGAGTACACACATCAGGGCTAATTAAATCCCGACTTAATCAGACCCTTATATTGGCAATTAATAATTGCAGCAGACAGTTGGACTTTAATTGAATGCAAGTTGGTTTGCCTGTTTGATTTCAGATGTGGGGGTTTTATCTTGACGATATCAATTTCTCATTATATTTATCTTTGATCTGGGGAATAGTAATTATGAAATGTATTACAATAGGTTGGAAGAGTACTTCTAAATAATTTAATATAGCTGGATTAAAATTAAGCAAAGTATTCATCTATAAGCGATTCAAATTGTATTAATTCTTAACTAACAAGGACTAAAAGTATTAAATTTAAATGAAACTTTTTATTTGATCATCAATATTTCGATTTAACTATGTCACCTGTTTATTTAAAGGTAAATACTTAAAGCTCCTTGAACATTCATAAAATATATAATTATATATCAATCTGGGCAAGGCTTCTGTCTCCCTGATGAGAGTAACATTAAACATTTAATCGTTTTCCGAAATGCAAGACAACTAGATAATCTAATTAACCAGCACTAAACTTCCCAAATAGAATAGAATTTCCAAATATAATTTAACACACACTGTAAAGTTCGCCCATTAGCAGCTTGCTGGCATAAATCAGACTCAAGTCAAATCCTCGGTGAGTTATACCAACAAATCCAGAATCCAGAGCCGGCTGCCATAGAGCATAGCTCCCGAGGAGCAAATTGAGCTGGCCCCCTAATATATTCGGCCATGCAAATGAAAGTAGAGGAGGCCACACACATAAACAGCAACTGAATCAGGATAATGCAGAGCCGGAGGATTTTATTATACGGCACTGTGGAGTCCCGACGACAGCTGTGTGGCTCTTATTGGCAATTATTGTCCATAAATTGCACATTTATGAGGGAGGGACGCACTTCGAGTGTGTGTGGAGAGAGCGTTAGTTTACCTTTTTGTGAATGCCGCAAATGTGCTCGTATTTCGTCTCTAATGTGGTCCATTAAGAGCCGGGCGGCAGCTCCAACTTGGCCAAGTCTGGGCAAATATTTGGCCAATGGTTAGCCACTCATCCAGGCTGGAAGCCTCGGAACTTGGCTTTGTGGCTTGTGGCCGAGTCGAGGCCGGAGCCCAGCTCCTCCAAGCCGAGGCGTTGGCTTAATTGCATTTCATAGCAGCTTTGTGTCGGCTTTAAGTCAACCATCAGCAGCCCCCCATCTTGATTTGTTTGGCCCGTTCGCTGGGTCAAAGGGCAACTAAATCAATACGCCAAGTGTGCGACGACGACGACGACGAGGACGACGAGTGGCTGCCAACAAATCAACATGGGGCAAATTCTCGTGATGCCAAGAGTGGGAGGGAGTGAGAAAAATCTATGCATGAATGCGATTTTCAACACATTTTTCACATTAACTGCCAGCAGCTTCAGCCCGAGCTTCGATGTCTGTAATTTTGTATGCACAGTCTGCTGGCAGGACAACAAATCACCCTTCGTCGCCGTCGTCTCCCCCGGTTATCTCTGTGGGTCCGCCCCAATGCAGTCTCATATAAATAAGACAGGACCCAGCAGTTGCATTTTCGATTCGATTCGATCGGCTGTCGAATGTCAGTCCTAAGCGAGAGAGATTGCCAAGTGGTCACAGGCTGATATGATAATGCCAGGATGTGCTGTGATGGCTACGCAGGGAAAAACAAGAAGGGACTTAAAAGCAGCTGTAATACCCTCAATGTCTTGTGCTTAAAGAACTTATGGAACTCTGTAACTAAATTGCTTCAAATTTAATTGCAAACAACAAATAATGAGGTAAAGAGAGCTTCTTGCTTGGAAAGTCTTGAAGAAGCCATAGTTTCTCTAACATGCTTAGCTAAAACTACTTTTTACCTTAAAAGTCTGAAGATTTTACTTTTTGAATGTGAGTTTCTAGAAAAAGCAATATTTACCATTGAAAATCACGGTAACCCTTATTTTGCACTGCCACGTTTCAACGCTAGCAGATGGTTTTTGCTTGTGGAGAGAGAAGACATCCGAGTAAATAGGAAAAAAATTGACACGCATTTTTCACCTTTGCCATCCGATAGAAGGAGTCAGGGGCAGAGCTTGAATCAGAGCAGGGGGAGAAAGGCAGACGCTTCCTGTTGTTCAAGTTGATTTCCTTCTTAGATGGAGCTCAACTTTCGATTTTGTGCTCTCCGCTTTGTGTTTTGCATCGCAATTCTTCGAGGGCGGAAAACTCTCGCGCTGCAGTCTCGTTTCTCGGAGTTTTCCCCCCCAATGCTCAACTTTTATGCACTGTTTTTCCTTATCATTTTTTGATTTATGTAACTGTTTTTATTATTTTCATATTGTTCACAAGCTGCGCGGCGGTCGGGCGTCCGGTCTGCCCGTCTGATTGCTGAAATCAGAAGAGTTTTTCCTCACAGAACCTCTCCCGGCTTTCGCCCCTATCATTCCTCTTTTTCTTCTGGTATGTGATGTTGTGCCAAAATTCGTATTCCATGGCTGAAAAGTTTGCGGCAGTAAGGAGACGAGAGGGGGTGGTGAGAAGGGGTTGGAAAATGGTCGAAATCAGGGGTGTGGGAAGTGCATGGTGGCTGGCGTGCAGGATTTCTTACGAGTTCTGAAATTTGATTTTGCTGTTTGTTGTGGAATTTGAAATGATTATGGGGTGTAGAGGCGTCTCAGCATGGGAAAGTTGCATTATGCGCTTTGTTGGTCAACAAGAATTCTTTTGGCCAGCAATGCGGAAGTTTTTGGCCAACACCAAAACACACATACACCACTCTCTGCCACATGAATAATGCATTTCTGGGCCTCGACACCAACTTCATGTTTAAGAGTCGGCAGAAATGCATTCGTGATTGCTACTCAAAGATGGGAGCTTAAAATCTAGTTATTCAGTTTAACCAAAATATTATATTAGTATTGCAAGGGAACCATGAAAAACACACTGAGTATATCTTAAGGATATCTTAAAAGTAACAAATACCTTCACTCTAATTATGGAAATGCATCGATACTTATGTTATTTTTAAGCACGAAGACCAACTTTCATGACACATTTTCCGTGTCTTGGCTGAACTTTCTTTCGATACTTAATGGAAACCTCAGAAAGTACTTAACCCGGGGAGTGAAAGTTTTCTCGGTTTTTGAAGCGAGGCGATGGCTGGGCGCATTCCAAGTGGCTGGCAATTGTTGACATTCCTTAAAGTCGGCCACAAATTTGCTGGGAACCCAATGCCTGCCGCTCCTCAGTCTCTCCGCTCCCCGACTGCCTACGACTTTCTCGGGCCCACACAATGAAATATTAATAAATTCCATTACTAAAGAAAACACACTCGAGTGCGCAGCAAAACATCAATGGCATCGGCATAGAGTTCGGGAATCCTGGGAGCGAGTTGCGGCGGTGTGAAGTGGACTCGAGGAGTGGTCCTGAATCACTGAAGGAGACCCCGATTCGATTCTCCGATTCCCAGACTCTCTTCCCATTCTCTCCGCCGAAGCATTTCACTTTTGCCACGCAGACAATTTTCAATTGAAGTGGGATCGAAATACGGAATGGGATTGGGATTGGCAGAGCGTAGGGGTAACGGGGAACGGAAAACGTGGAAATGGTGACTTTCCAATTCAATCTAGTCGTAGAAAATACATACAGACTGTATCGCATATAGACATTTAGATGGCATTCACTGCACACTTACAATATTTTCTGTGTCGCATTTGTTGTTTGCAAAGGCTTTATTGACAATAAACACTGTCGGGGAGATGACGATGATGAGGATAGATGGCGGTTTAAGTGTCGTCAGCTGGCATTAAAGTCGCACTCAGCCGAATGGCCAAAACTTTAATGCCCATTAGAGCCAAATTGGCACTTATCGGCTGGGGAGTGGCCCAGAAATGCAGATACGCCTGGATATGGGTATTAGCAATAATATTTGATTTGCCAAATTAAATCCCCACTGCCACGCTGCCACTGTGTACGCAGTTTTAGGCAAATGCGCTTGTTAACAAAGCCAACACAGCTCCTGCTCAGGGCCGCTTCTCTCCTTCCTTTTGATCCTGCGTCCTGGCTCCTGGGTCTGGCTCTGACACCCCCCCTTCGACGCTGCAATTAAATGCAAATGGCGTGTGAAAGCCAATTTCGAAAAGTACACAGACAAAACTAAGTGCAAGGCACTCGCTCAGCTAATTTGTAAGGACCTGCAGGCAGCCCAAATGGCTGCAGCGGCCACAATGCCATTCAGGCTTTGCTCCACTGGCTTTCATTGGTTGGCCAAAAGCCGTGGGAGTCTCTTCACGAAATGGAGCTCGAAAGCTTACCTCCGTTTCTGTACATTAGGTTTCTTACAGCCAATAAGGTATAGTTCTAATTGAAGATTTATTTGTAATTGTTAAGTGCAGAGCATAATTTAATTACAGATTAATTTGTAAGTAGGCTCAGTACTCGTGTAAACCCACAAGTGTCCGTAATACACTGTTCAGTCGAAAGCCCTCAAAGTCTCTTATTCAGGTCCTTAACTTTAAGCTGTATTAGTGACCGCTTTGAATGCCCGTATTCAAATCGACCATGAACTATCGCTTTCGCATTCCGAGTTTCCCCCGAGTCCTGCCAAGCCAACAATTAGAGCCTCCGACTCGGGCCTTTGTCTATCGGACGGGGCCTTAATTGCTCAAAGGACGGACGCGATTTTAGCAGAGCTGCAGGCCGCATATTGGGCTTGTCGCAATGGAAACCCTTTATTATAATTTGGCCCAGACATGCGGCCGTCCAGTTGGAAGATCTGAGCTCGAGCGGAAGGAGTGGGAGTGGTTGTGTGGTTCTTGGCGGGTTGCCGGATTCGCCGGTGCGTGCCTTTATTCATTGACGTTGACCCAAACTAAAAACCTCAAATAACGCAAAACACAAACAATCAGTTACGATCCAACCGCACGCCACCCACAGTGGGAATATATTTTAGTAATTTATGGTAAAAATCGGAATTATAAGGTTATACAAACATTATTTTTTTTCAAATTTAAATAATATATATTTCCACTTTGCACTCTAACGTAAACATAAACTTATTTTTCTTGCTAAAATATTTAGTTATTTAAAGCTTAAAACTATATTAGAATGCAAGCTTTTTAAATAATTACAACATTTGTTTATAATAATTGGTTTAAATAAACACATAAAAGGTTAAGAAAGGGTTTCTTTAATTCTTGATTGTCAAAGGTTTTTCTTCCCTTCGAGTCCTTTTTACTTGTGTGTATTACTCGCTGTCCTTATTCGTTATTTTCACTCGTTTATACCAGTTAGATATTCTCGTCTCCCTTACTCGTTGTCTTTGTTCAGCCTCTACTGATGTCTTTGTCCTGCTTACTGTGGAAAGGATTGTTTTCTAGAGTTCATATTTTGTTTAATACATAATATTTTCCAAACTGCCCACTGTGTGTTAAGCCAAAAGCGTGGGTTTTGGAAGTTGTGCCTTGTGCGGAATCATGTCAAAATCCAAAGCCACAAACAATTAAACAAAATTGCAAATTAGACGTTATTTAGACCAAAACCCAACCAGTGCTGCCAGAAGCTCACTTCCAGCCGAAAAGTTGACAGCCACCGCAGCAGCAGCAGGGGGAGCAGGGGCCTGGAGCAGGAACCGGGGCAGGAACAACAGCAAAATCAACAACAAGGACTCGGCCGGCCACGCCCCACTTCAGGGCCCTACGCCCGCCTGCTGCACACAGTGAAATGTCAAAAGGAAGGAAGTGTAGGAAATTGCCTATTTGCAATTGTAATTTATTCATTTTGCTTAATATGCCGTGAAGCGCAAGGCTTTCAGTGGCCGCCTCCCTTTGGCCCAAACAAAACAATAATTTTCTCATATTTTTTGTGTGTGTCGCCCACTTTTTGGGGGTCACTGGCTGCTGGTTGTTTGCCGATTGCAATGGTTTGACTAATGACTCGGTGCCAAGGTCATGGCATGACTGCCAGTCAGCCTGCCTGCCTGCCTTCCTGCCCATTGTTGTCGATTTCAATTAGGAGCTGCGCTTAATTTGCATAATTATCATAAAGTTTGACGAGGGATAACAAGCCAGCCGAGTGGCAAATTGTCCAACTAGGATTTTATCTAATGAATGGGTGTTGTACTTCTCCGCATGCAAATTAGCTCTTGAGTCCTTCCAAATGAGTTCTTTATGGTTAGCTGGAAATCGTCAACTGATTCAAATTTCAAAAGGCGTTTTAAATATATTTAAGACATTAAAAAATAATAAATATTAAGGTGTAGCCTTCTTATTATATCCCCTTTTAAAAAGGGTATTTAATACAGTTTAACCTCTGTCTTATTGCTGTGGTTAAGCCTCTCTGCTTCATATCTAACCAAAACAAGGACTGTATCGTCTTCTTGCCAGCTCCCTTAACCTTAATCCTTAAGCTGTTAGTCACAATTTGCACAAGATCTTTGATTATGGAGGGACCAGGTAAAAGGGAGTGGGGATGTAGAGTATTATCCCACACCCTAGGGGCTATTTCAGCAGGATGCTTTGGTAAATGGACTGCAGAATCGGCTTGTTGCTGGTCGATGGAGCTATTTAGACCGAGTTTCCTGGCCTTCCGCTCACCTTGGCCTAAGAAATGGGCCATAGATTGCAGTTTTATGTCACAACATTCAAACAAATCGCCGGCCATTTAAAACGGTTTAAAAGCCATTGCTGCAGCCCGTAACAGCCACACGGTGTCCTGGCGACAGTCACGACAGACAACAACTGGTCTGAATGAGCTTCCCTTTGCCCTGATTTCAGCCCCGGCTCCTAAGCCCCTCCCGGAGCAGTTTCCCTTTCCCGTGGCCTTTTCCTTTCCGGGGATGACAATAAATGAGCGCCCATTTGCGTACGAGCTTGCACAAGAGAGCGGCGTCAGGCGGCGGTGGCTGTGCCTGGAAAAGTCTGGGAAATTGTTTTGGCTGTCGAATTACGTAAACATTGTCATAAATGAAAAATTTAGCAGTCATAGCCGGAGTCAAGCATTTCATTTGCTTGGGCAAATTTGTCAATCTGTTGGAGAGTTTTTTCGGCGTCTCGACTTTGCTCGGATTCCATTTTGGCTCAGACGCCGCAGGACTCACATGAGATGGTTTTGTTTTGCTTACATCTTGGGGGGTCAGTGATGTTAATTTGACGTAAATTGGGATAGATTTGACCATTAATATTAGCTTATTTTAGGCTAAAAATATTATTTTAATATGTAAGAAAATTATGTTAACCAGAACATAGTTTTGAACTGAATTGTAGTGTTAACTACTTCTTCATATGATATTTATTTAAATGAATTCAATATATGGTTGATATTTTATTTTATTTATTGACATAAAGCTAGCAGATGGTAAAAAACTAAGATTAATAAATATATTTATTATATTTCTGTTAGAAATATATAATTTCTGAGGTCATCTAAAATTTCATAACAACATTTCTGGCAGCACTGCCTGCAGAGCCTAAAAAAGTCATTTCTTTTCTCGTGATGAAAGACTTTCTCTGTCTGGTTTCTGCGGCAGGCGCGACATATTAATTATTCATTTCGATTTTGGTTTGCTAGCAGCGGGATACCCAAACAACGAACAGAGAAGAAAAAATAGAAAATAACGAGGATGACGGCCCGGCTCTTGGGCTGCTCGTGATTTATAAACACGCGCGTCGCTTTGGGTGATTTACTGCAAATTGCTTTATAATGTTATATACGTTTTGTTGCCGATTTTGTTGCTTTTCGGCGGTTTGCCTGCTCGGTAGTAATTATAAGCAAAACGGAAAGAAAAATGAGCCCCGTTTTGGGGGGGATTTGTAATCCAACCGATTAAGTATACGAGCCCTGGGCTTCGGCTTAAGGTTGTTAACAATTCAAAGATCAAAGGATTTTGGCTATAAGGAATACAAATGTTGAATTTATTATGTTGTTAATCGGGGCTAAGGAAATTATGTTAAACTACAAAACACAATAGTAGCATGTAGATTTTCCTGCACACAGTGATTGGTATTTATTATCTTGGTACTCCACTTATTCGACATAAATTTTAATCGAACTTCTGCCAGCCATTACCCAGATATTTGTCAATGTAAAAGGGTAATTACTCAGGACGAGAATGCGTTTATCTCCGACTTACCTAATTGATGTGGCCCAGGGACATTGACAACATACTTTACGGCTTGAATCGTAATATTTACTAGTACCCTTTCTCCATGCTAGATTTATATTATATAACAGAAGCATCAGCTTATCTGGCTCAATTATTCAGCAGCCATTACTTTTCATTTGCATTAGTAATTTTTAAAGCACATTTCCTGGACAACCTCGAAGCATTTTAATGATTACGCCATGGCAGTGGCAGGAAGGCAAAAATATGCTTTTTCCGGAGCAGCAGACGTGTAAAAGTAAAAGCGAATCTTTGTACGATGCGATTTACATAGCACATCTGTGAATGTAGACACATTTTTTTATTTTTCTGGAATATATATATATATATATATGTGTGTTGGTGTATTTATGTAAATTTTGGCAGCTCGCTGCTTTCTTTTTCGCTGCGTTCCGGCAATGTTTGGCCAGCGCCTTTTATTGTATAAATTTCTCGTAGCTGAAAATTAGAAATGTTCCACTGCGTTCAACTTCACTGACAGTGCGTGGCAAATTGCTTTCCAAAGTCTGAAGTCTGGCATGTCTACAGAACACAGAGAACACACACGTTGCTGCAGAGAGAGAAATTCTGAGATTCTTAAGGAATTAATAATATTAATTTAAAATGATTGAAATAATATAACAAACGGAGGTGTTACATTCGATTTTCTGGGTTTACGTTACTCCAAAAGCTGATTGTTAAAAGTTTATGTATTTTTTTATATTCACTAAATTTCCAATTATTTGATCCCAACACATTTCTCTCAGGTTCTACAAATCCCCAAAAATCATTTGTAAAACACACTTTTCTTTCCTCTGTACAACCAATATCCAACAATAATAGCGAAAAATGGTCGTTTTTACTTTTCTTCCTGCTTTCCGTTTCCTAACAATAAGTGCGGAAGAGGAGGGGGCGAAAAAAAGGAAAGTTGGAAAAGTAGGCGGGATGATATAGCGCCCATATATGGCTGCTGTTCGCTGTAGCGTCAATTTGCATGTGCAGACTACGGCACATAATATCCATGCATTAGAATTATGAATCCCCCGCCTCGTGGCGAATAATGGCAACGAGTGTTGGGAAAAAATTGGTAGATACGAGTAGATAAATATGCGCAAAAATCGAAATACGCCTCGAATATTACGGCGTGTGCACACTGCGTATGCGTAATAAATGCGCCTACTGCCATTATTATGACATTAATGCCCATGAATCGATCATCCCGCCCCCACGGCCAGTGAATCCGGACTGCAGTAATTACAGTGCGTCGGAAAAGTGCACTGACGCCAGTCTCGAATAACGAATAAATCCCAAACGAAGCGAACTAAGCAGAGCGGGACAAAAAACTAAGCCGTCTGCCAGACGGGCAATTAACTTAATTACAGTTTAAACTTTCCAGTCCCCGCCAGACGTAGCTGCGTGGGAGAAGAAGGCAAAAAAAAATATACATATATATTATATATATTTAGCAAATTAAATTCCCGAGTTGCTGCCAGAGATTGAGCACGTGGCCAAGCCGAAATTTTAAGTAGCCGAAAAGTGAAAAATTCCATACGTACGGCGATTACAAATGAACGGTGGAGAAAATGGTTATTATAAAGGAAAGTTTCAGGTTTTAAATATAAACGAAATGTTTTATGTTTGAAAATAAATAATTATATCTATTATTATTAAGGGGAATTTTCCATTAATATTAAATATTGAAAGTACTTTAAACATATTTATTTTATAAATTCAATTAAGCAGCATAAAATGCGTAAAAAATCAATTTATTACACTGTTTACTAGTTCTACTTTCTTATAAAGAGAAATTAAATAATTCTTAAGGTGATCTTTATTTCTTCACTATTTATCCATGAAATTCGTAATGAATACCACTGTACTCCCACTGCACTCCCATCATTGTGCAGGCAGCATGCCCCATTATCATTTTGCTCATTTCCGTTGTCGTTTTTGATTTTATTGCCCTTGCAGTGGCCAGTGGCAGTGGCAAAAGTGAGAGAAGCCGCTCAAGCTGCTCTGCCAATGAGTGCTTTCGTGGCTCGGGGGGGAAAAGGGGTTTCTTGCGGCATAAACTCAACTCGACTCCCGATTCCTGGCCAGCATTTAGCCCGGTTTTGTCAGTTGCAATAACTTTCGCGTCAGTCCAGCCAACAGATCGTAATGTTCTCCTCCGCTCGTTCTGCTCTTTACAGGCCACACTTTGTGCGGAGAAGCCAAGCTGCCTTTGTCTGTGCCTGGCAATTGGCCAAGTTAATAGAGAGCCGGGAGGCCCGATAATGACGTTGCTGCCGCTGCGGCAGATGCTGATGATGAGGCTGCTAACTTGGTTATTGCTGCCGGCCTAGAAAGGACCACACAGGACTACGACCAGACCGGCAGGACACCAGGAGCCCCACCGTCCCAGACAGACAACAAAAACAAGGGCTAGAAGGCAAAAGCCGGCGCTGCAACGCCCTCGTCCTGGGCAGGCTTACTGCATTTCCGCTTCTCGTTCCGGCTCCTGCTCCTTCGCCTGCTCCTGCTCCCGTCATCGTTACAGCCATTTGCAGTCCGCTTCAGCCATGCCCCACTGCCATCCACTGACGCTCTGCGTGGCCCGGCTGCTGCTCCTCGTCGTGCTTGTGATGAGCGGTAAGTACCCGCCCCTCTGTCTAAAAAGTACCCCCAAACTGACCCAAAACCGCCCCAAAAGACCACCCGACAAGCCGCCTGGGGCAACCACTTTATGTTGTTGCCACAGTTAATTGTTGGCATTTGTTTGGCGGCCATTCCCTAGCTCCTCTGTGGTCCTAATTGTCTGCCCTGGCTCTGAATTTTTGTTTCAATTAACAATTAGCTTGCAGACAGAGCATTGCATTAAATATAACAATATTGCGTGTACACTGAGGTGGGAAACAGGGTCCAGCTTGGGAGGGAAAGTTAAATGAAATGAATTTCGAAACATTTCTTTGCGGCCGCAGTGTATGCCCCCTGGAAACATTCTAAATGTATTTCCAGTAAATAAATAAACAAAAAATAAACCCACTTTGTACAGTTTGTAAAGTACGAAAATTCAATAAACTGCAGCCAGTTGAAGAAACTTAAATCGGCTTTTAGTTTGAGTTGGCAACTTTCCGAAAAGAAACAGTTTAAGCCTTTCCCCGGCAGAAAGCATTCAAAATCTAATGCTCTTAACTCTCGGGAAACATCCAGCAAGTTGTCTTGTCAGCAATTATTTCACTTGAAGCCCTAAAACCATTTCCTAAAGTGCAGCACTTGATGCAACAATGTGATTTTGCCTGCACTCATAAAATTGGTGTTGGCCAAATAAAAACAATGGGGCACTAGAAATAATTTGGCCCGAAGCATCGACTTAAAACTCAGGCTATTACCACAAATATTATGCCACAATATTCAACAATAATTTGCAAATTGTGTTGTGAAACATTGGAGCGGCTGGTGGTCATATCACTGCACCGCACCAATAAAAAGGGTAAATCGAACAAATTAAGTATACGGCACGTGCCACCAGCCACTGGGTTTGTCCAATAGGTTTCGGCACGAGATTAACGCAATTTAAATGTGAATGGAGCCATTTCAATTGGATAACACCCAAAACTGATTTAATTAACAATTGTCAAAGTGCAGCGAGAAACGAAGCCCTTAATGCGTTTGATTTATATTTAAAGCGTCCAGAATTTATTACGGCAATGGCAACAAATAACTCCCCAGTAGAGAAGGGTCATTGGAACAATTCAAAAAGTGCTCGAATTAATTGCATTTTTCGGGCGGCAGCTGAAACAGGAAAACAGAAAGCTGCAGAAATGGCAGGAAACAGAAAAAGCACGAGAGTCGACGGGAAAAAATAGGCGACGGGCGTGGACATATTTCAAAATTCAATTAAAATAAAACAAAAAGGCGGCAGCTACAGCGACAGCGATAGCGACACTATGCAATTTCCGCTTAGGGCGTGGCACTGCCAGGTGGGCGTAAAAATAATTAAAGCCCGACCAAATAAACATTGACGGCATCGTCGAATGCTCGTCCCTTTTGGCCAATTCCCAACGGACAAACGCAAACAAACATGGCCAAATGGTGGTCATTTTTTAGCGATTTTGCGCTTGACATTTGCCGCTGACTTCTGCATCCGACATGCACAACATTTTCAATTGAATTACGCCAATATGTCGAAAGAATTAAAATAAAGCAAGGCGATATTTGTGGGCTGCCTTTTTTAGCCAAGCCACGAAAACAAGATGAATGGGCATCGCTTTCACTTGAAGCCCGCTAATCCCGATCGCTCCATCCGTCCGTCCATCCATCAATCAATCACTTTGCAGCACCAACAATTCCTCTAAGTGCATTTTCGTGTTCGCAGGCGGTCGAATTAGGCGCGGAATAGAGCCAATGCCACCTGCTAGTTGCGTGTTCTTCGCATTGTGTCTGGGTTTCACACTTTTAAAGTTTTGCTAGGCATTCAAACGGGTTTTCCAATATCATAGAAACATTAAAATAGAATTGTTTATTAAATATGTGGAGCCTCTGATGACCTTTATATCTTACAAATAGAATAAACACATTTATTTTAGAGCTTTGCCAATTAGCAATTAAAAAAAATATTTGTTAAAGTATTTTTAGTAAATAACTTGTGAAAATTGCAACAAAAATGCTATTACCTAGAAAATAAAAATTAAGAAATATTATAACGTTTAAAAATAAGCTTATTTTAAGAATTTTTACTTACTTAAATTCAGTTTTAAAATTACTTCTTTTTTTTTAAACAAACAAGATCAAAAATATTCAATTTAATATGAACTTATTCATTTTGGTAAATAAAAGGTCGCTAAACCAACTAAACATAAGTTAAAAGTATTAAAAAATTTTTAAATCAAATGCTAATTATTTCTTAATTATATATTTTTATATTATTTTTAAATATTCATAAACATATATACACAAAGCCTCTTTCTAAATTATTCCCAGTCGACCAGTGCTTTTTCAAAAAAAGGAATTCTCCCATTTCACCAATTTCACCAATTTAAATATTGATTATGATTGATTTAGCGGAAAAGGCCGCATCTAAACATTGTTTGTTTGCCTTTGACCACGCCCCATTGGGCCGCACTTGAATTCGGCTTGCCCGCCATTCAATTCCGATTGCAATTCCGTTTCCAATTCGC
The DNA here is from genome assembly GCA_008042635.1 of Drosophila nikananu. NCBI lineage: Eukaryota > Metazoa > Arthropoda > Insecta > Diptera > Drosophilidae > Drosophila > Drosophila nikananu. The sequence continues at coordinate 109,216 of VNJV01010314.1, forward strand.
AACGTGCTGTAAATTACACAAAGTAGAATTTACGAGTTGGTGCACTTCATAAAAGTAATTGCCTCGCATGTTTTAATATGAATATTTTTAAGTCGGCCAACACACACACACACTGCAGAAGCCTCTCTGGCATAGAAATTGCATATTTGAGGAGAACTTTTGGCCAGCAGTGTTTGCCTAACGCAAAATGAAATCAAATAAATAATTGCAGGGGCCAGGAGATGGGCTGGGTGGCTCCTCCTGGCCACTGGTCAAATATTTGCAACAAACTTTCCTCCACTGCCGGCCAAGTCATTGAACGTTGTTGGCCGGGCCAGAAACTCAAACACACACACACACAGAAGGAGTGGGAAAAGCAGAAAAAGTTGCCAAAAAAGGAAGAGGATCTGTAAAAAGCGAGCCAAGTGAAGCGGTGCTTTGCCAACGCTCTCTCTCTCTGTCTCCCCAGGAACTTGGCCACGTGCACCTGAGAGTCCTGCAGAAAAAAGAGAACCCAGAGCCCACGTAGGTAATTGAGTATGAATGGGGAATGTGTCGAAAGCGTTTTGTGATGTTTGCCAAACAAAACGCGGAGACTGGCAAGCAAAGTATCTGGAAAATGAATTCGATACATTATCAGGACGTCAAGTCGTGCGTGGTGGCGACTGGCGAAAAGTATAAATTACATCTACCGCCGGCAGCCCATTTCTTATGCGAAACACCTGCAGCACCCGGGCCGGCTCGAGTTCTCCGACCCTCAGCCACCCACAACCCCGCACCAAGGCAAACCAAACCAAACCAAACCCCCAGCAAAGCAGCCATTCTGCCCGTCTGAAAGGGGGCGGGACCTGGCCAAATGTGCGCATAAATGAATTACCAATGAACCGCACGGTTCACGTTTTCAATTTGAAAGGCAGGGCGCTAATTTTCGGGGAGGAGGGAGCAGCCTTCAAGGAGCGGCCAGGGCCAGGCTAGAACAAAGACCGGAATAACCATTTGGCAGATGTGCTACTCAAGCGTTGGTCCAAAGGATGCGGTACAGTGGAGATACAGAGCAGCGAAAATGTAATGGAATTATTAACAGACATTTGCTAGTCTTTTTTAAATAATTTTATATATTTAAAAATTGAAAAAAGGAAATATAATAATAGGAGAAGTTCGGTTGTGACATTTCCCTACATTGATATCAAATTTTATACATTTTTAAATTTGTTCCCCCTTTTTATCCCTCAAAAAACAAAAAACTCTTTGCATCATAAAAGTATTCATATTTCAAATAATTTATATTTTCATCAATTGAATCCTTCTTGGAAAAAATGTAAGTAGAATCCCTCCAGGCAATATCATTTTATTTGGGAAAATCTCAATCAGGTTTAAACTACGGTTAAGCAATTAATAAGTCTCAGTAGCTATAAAAAAATCTCAAAGAAATAAGCTACTTTTTGGTTTATTTTTAAAAATTGCTTAATAATTTAAATATTTTATTTTCCACCATAATTCCTGCTTTCTCTGAAGTAATCGTGTTTTAACCTTTCATCATTATACCTTTGTAGGACTTTATTATCCTACTTACTGTTGAGGTAAGCCTCTTCCTGGTCTTTGAGAGCATCTACTGAATTCTCCGCAATAAAATTAAGCCTGCAAGCGATTAAATTAAAGCTCACCCAGGAGTCGCGTTCAGGGCCACGTAAGCGGATACTCTTCTAGGCGCCAATAAACAAGGAGTTGCTTAAAAAGGGCTCACTGTACGGGGAAATGAGATGGAGCAGGAGCAGGACGAGAACGAGGACGAGAGTGTGAGAGAACAAATCGACAGCCTACATAAAAGCGCAATTTGCGCAATTCCAACGTCAAGTTCCATTTGATTACAACACGTTGACGAGGACATACGCACTTCTCGAGGACTCCTTTGTGGGTGTTTGGGCGTCAGAGCCTTCCTGTGTGTGTGGGTGTGTGTCTGCAGCGAGTAAAAGCAATTTCACCAAATCTGCAATTGTTATGTCGCCTGCTAAACAACTCACTTGCCTGCTTGCCAGCCAGTTGCTTGCCCCATTTCCTCATCTTGAAGGCAGGCGTTCTCGCACGTCAAATATTTATATTGCATTGCTATTCCAGGACCTATTCCCCATCTGTATTAGAGATGCCAGCACATTTCAAATAGGTCTAGAAAAAACACATCTTCTTGCTGGAATTTATATTTTTGGTTTTTAAATTAGCCATGTTCTCTGGTACGAGTATTAACCCAATTTCTCCTCCCAGGTAGTTTAATTGTACTATTTTATAGATAGCATTTTAATAATATCCTTATTCCACTAGAAGTTGCCATCACTGATCCCATTTATATATATTTCTATAGCTCTTGTTCCTCTCATTCCGGGCATTTTGGGTATTGATTAAGCGTCAATTGGGGAGTTGGAACAATCCGACTACGAATCCTGCCCCGCCTCAATTACTGCAGCAGTTTATGTCCCACATGTCTGTCGCTGCCTTTTTACAGCCTTTTTATGTATCCTGTATATAGATTGTTAGCGTTAACGTCACGAAGGGCAAACCAAACGAAAAAAAGGAGGGAAAAACACAACGGCAAGCATAAATCATGCAAACGACTTGACGGCGTCTATTAGCCTGTTTAAAGGCCTAGTTAAAATGTTTATAGAGCAAACTTTACGGTGAGCAGCAATTAAACATAACGGTTGGGTCCTGTTGATCGCAATCCTTCTTTAACCAAGCAAAAAACCCCCAACGAGGGACAGCAAAAAGGTTGGGCAACATAAAAAACAAAGGACACAAAACCTCTGTTAAATCCTGGTCAGAGATAAAGAATGGCACTAAAACCTAATCAATTTGATCAATAGAGGAGCAGTAGTACTGACATCATTGACAGCGATGAAAAAGTAGTCACATTGTGAGTTTTTTAGTCAGAGATTCTTATTTTTGAATTAACTTTCACATTGTTTGATAGAAGCAAGATTTTATACAAGTTTTAAGCACATTTGAAGGGAATTAAAGCAAAGCCCCCGCCAACCACATCATATAAATCACAATTAGCCCGAGTCACATAAAGACAAAGCAGCCCTGAGTGGCTCCCCCTGAGAGCGCTAAAAAAGAAGCATAAAACCCCAATCAATTTCCCCAATAAGAGCATTGATAGATGCTCACATTTCCCCCGGTGTAAACTTGATGAGCAGTGATTACACATACTCACATTTCGCAGTCTGTTTCTGTTTCCGGGCTACGTGAGGAAAACACTCGGGCAAAGTTGGAGCGATAGGATAGGGATTCAGGGCTCCCAGGAGTGCACTTTACACGCCTCACTCACGCGCGGAATCCTTGGCAGGAATCCTTGGCTCCTGCCGCCGAGCAACAGCGGCAACAATTGAGAATTTATTCATTGAACCAACCATGGGAGATGGAGGCTGGAGAGCCCCTCATTTAGACCTATTAAATGAGGAATTTCCGTGGCAATACAAACAATTTCCGCCACTAAAAAACCTTCGATGATGTGGCTCACTGAGTCACGGTCTATTTATGGATCTCCCCACTACATGGTACCTGCTCCTTCTGGCCATTTATTGATGAATTTCATTTTATTTAATTTCATTCGACGCTGTGCAAGCCAGGCAGCACTTCAAATTGCTTTATTTCCACCGAAAGCAAGCTGAAACACAATTCCCAACTTTGTTGTTTGTTTGTTTTCCATTCGCCCGCTTTTTCAGACATTTATATTGCTGCCACGCCCACCTCAACCACCTGGGTGACCACCATCGCCACCGCCACCGCTACCGCCTCCACCACACACCACACCCATCTCTCCGTCATCTTCATTCCCGGGAACGTTGCTGGCATCTAAAGTGGCTGCGATTAGTTTGCTAATGTTGTAATTTCATCATTGGTGGGCCAGGGCTCTCTCTCTTAGCTACGGCCACGGGTGAGATTACGGGTACGGGTAGGGGCATGGGTACGGTTACGGGTCCGGCTACGGCGGAGCACTCAACGTAACGTACGCCGGGCGCTTAGCTAAACATCATCAGGTACTTGACAGCCGGGAGACCGCTTTTTGCTGACCATTGTGCCAAGCAGCAAGAAGGTAGTCCCAGGCACAGTGGGTTAGGTTTTCATAATATCTACATATTTTCTTGAAGAATGGAAGGTTTTTAGATAGTTATAAATACTAAGATCTATGGTACATAATACGAAGTTTTCAGATTCTTAAGATAAGTTGAAATTTCAGGTACTCTAACTTACTTTTCTTATATATGAAAAACTAAAGAGCACAGGTTTCCACCACTTTTTAAAAGGAATCCCTTTAAAGTCAAGTTTAGGGAATAGTTCCTTATGGTTTAGGTATATTTACCTCGAAATGTTTACTTTGTTTCCCTATAACAAGAAAGCCAAACTTGAGGGGGAAAAACGTAATTCCGGTCACTGTTCTTGGCTCTCATCCATTCGGCCAACATTTGCTGAGTTGTGTTGGCCGCTTTGGCTCAAGTTTTGTCGATTCATTGAAGTGAGTGGCTTTTTATTTGCGAGAAAATGGCAAACATTTTTTGCCATTTTTTCTGCCGACTGCTGGCTCATTCACTGCCTTTCCCAATATTCCGGCTTTACCGGGCTTCGACGTTTTTGTGGCGGATTTTCGTATTGAAAAGGAAATGAACTCATAAAAAGTAATTTGGCCATAATGCTTTGGCCGAGTTAGTTACTTAATTTGCAGTTGCAAATAAAGTTTCGCTTTATTAATTTTGATGTCGAGTGCTGTTGTTGCCCATCCAGTTGGCCACTTGATAAACTTGCCCGCTCCAAAAGTTCTGGCAATAAAGCCGAAAAGTTACGCACGAATCGAGGCGAGTGCAAAAATTGTTTATTACAACGCAAGCAAAAACCCAGTGCAAATTCTATTTTCAATTGAATTAATTCCCGCGTTTTAAGCTGCTTCCTCCCTGCTAGCCTTGAGCTTGGCATTAAAATAAAACGTGCCACGGCTCTGCAGGGAAGTCGAGCCGCAGGATATCTACACGGGATGCTCGGTATCGAAACAAAAAATCCAAGCAAGCAAAATAAAAGAAACAACAAATTCGAAGGAAAACCGAGAAAAACACAGATATGAGCAGACACATGGAGAGAAATTATATTTTCTCTTTTCGATGCCCGCAGCGTTTCCAATTGAATTTCTCAGGTTGATATTTTTATATTCAAGAATTCAATTAGAAGGCAGCCTCCGCACAGGTGTCCATATCGGATCCGGATCCGGATCCCTTCGCTGGCAATTTTCCACCTAAGGAAAACCCAAAAGCTGGGCGAGATAGACAGCACTCTTCAGGTGCGGAGTGGGGAGTGGGAAAACTCTGCAACTCGTAAGTTTATTGTTTTTCTTTGGCTGACTTTTGCTCGAGACAAAATTGCGAATATAATGAAATTTCTTACGTTCTGCCGGTTGTAATTGTAATTGGTCTACTGCTGCTGTGCTGCAGTGGAAAACGGCAACTGAACTCGCCCCGAGGCGCACCTTTAAATGAGTGGAAATTCATAAATTCGCCAAATAAATAACTCGGAAAGTGGAAGCACACAAATAGAATTTCACCGTCTCCGAAATGAAAGCCGTTGAGCGCCAGCAACTGGACCTTTGAGCCGGAATCACTGCGCTGCTTCGTTTGAGTTATTTATGGCAAAGTCCTTTCAAATTGATAGCAAAACACTCCTTGTCCTCGGTGGCATTTTCCCGACTGCCGCCATGACGACTACCCTACTGCGGTTCCCAGCGTCAATGTGCGAGAAAAGCGTTGGGAAAAGTCGCGTTGCCAAGTCAACAGGAGTCAACAGAAGCCACCAGTGTGAACTCAACTGACAGTGGCGGGTCGGATGGTTGCCTTTGTCCCCGAAAAGTCCTTTGCACCCCAAGCAGTTACATTCATAGTTTTCCTAACGCACAATGCATTTTCCCTAACAGGAAGCGAAAGGAAGCGCAACTCAGGCATGTAAAGAAAAAAAGTTGTCCTTGTTTTTTAGGCACTAGCACTTAAGGATTTTGTGGGTTTATATTTGAATAATATAATTATATTGGAGGGAGGGAAAAATCAAAGAATAACATTAAAAATTAATTTAAATTCCATTTCTGTCACATTTTATTTGTATAAATTGCAAATGCTTTCAGAAAATATAGATTATTTAAAAATTCCTTTTTAAGGAGAAATTCTTTCTAATAATCATCCCGATTTTCATAATTTAAAGGAGGAAATCCTAAGCTACCTTTATTTTAAACTATTATTGAGTTATATTTCTAAGCATACAAGGCCAAATTGAAATAATAGATTTAAATGAATTTATTGAAAAACGTATTATAATTTATGTTTAGAAAGAAAACAGAGAACCTTTAAATTACATTATTTTTCCATTATTTAGTACGTTTACTTGTCTTCCCATTAACGCTGTAGGTCGGAAAGTGTTCATTGCATTGACAAACAAACCAGCATCTAAGCTTGCCAGTATCAATTTAGATTTTCCGCTGTTTTGGCTTCCACTTGAAACCTGATTTCAAATCGTCCTGGCATCCAGGCATCTTGGCATCTCCTTCGCCTGTTGCTGTTTGCCTTGGGATTGTGCAGTGGTTGTTGTCACACGTTCTGCTTTATTGCATTAGTTTCCCTTTGAGAAATTATTTTCTTTACCTTAATGATTTTCCGCTGCAGTCGCTGAGGGGCTTCCATCGAGCTGCCACTCGAGCAGAGGAGATGTCCTTGCCAGCCCTGAGTGGCTATGGAAATATTTATGTTAACTTGCAGTCGCCAGTCGGCTGATTGTGTTGATGCTGCTGCATTTATTTAGTTGTTTTTCTGTTTTGCCGCTGTTTGTCATTTGAATCTTGGAATAACTTGAGAAATGCTGCGAATGTCAGTGGCTATTTCGCAGTCAGAGAATAAATTCAGTTCTTATTTTTCGGTTTTTCCATTTAGCCCCTGTCTCTGACCCGCTGTCTGTCTATTCCCCTGCCTCGCTGTTTTTCATGCGGATTCAATGAACCATAAATTTCAAAGTGCCGCACAGCCAGACGCGACGGCGTCTGACTTTTCTGTCATCGCAAAAGGGCACCAACTACAACCAAAAAATAATCAAATAAAAAGAGTAAAGAGAAGAGTGTTTTTAAATAATCATTCAAAGCTTTGAAAAACGAGCGAAACTTTAAAGTCCTTGTCCCAAAAGTCCTGGGTTACCTGCTCAAAGCAATCGTCCTCCGATTAGCTGGACGAGAACTTTCGTCCTTGCACACAAATTGCAACAATTCGAACGTGATTATCCCGCACAGTCATCCTCGGAGGCACAATAAAAATAAGTTCCCAGCCAGAATAATACAATATTCAGCATTGCACATACGGGGGGTGCGGGAGGACAAAGGAGGAAAAGCGTTTTACTCGATGATGTCTCTGTCCCTGTTCCTTCTTCTAGTTTCCCCAGCTGCCCCTGTCTCGCTCTTATCTAGCAAACAATTTTATGCTTCCGCCTGAGCGACAAACAATGGAGCGTAAATATCCCAAAAGCGGGACCAAGGCAAACGAACGAAAGAAAACGCAATTCTATGAAAATGCCTCGCATACAGCACATATAAATGTGCAAATGAATGAGCGAGTGAATGAGTGAGTGCACTGGAAGAAGGGGCTTTAAATTGGTGATTGATGGCAAGGATCTTTGAATATTTGAAAAGCTTTTGTAGTTACAACAGTAATTAAATATTTATCCATGTAACAAGGTACTTATCAATATTTAGACCTTGCACATTCCCAAGAAAAAGGTTACAAATAATTTGTATACTAAAAATAGATGTAACTTCCTTAGTACTCCAGATACATGCCACAATCCCCAGCTAAAAACTATCCATAGTTTCTTACCGTGCCCGCCGTATGAGTGACTGAGTGAGAGGCAGCTCTGGTGCAAGTATGTCCGGTGCAAAGGATCTGAAAGGAGGCGCCTAGAAGCAGCCGAGGCCTTCGCATTGTTCCGACATGCATAATAGACGAAGTGAAAATGCCAGGCTAAGCCGAAGATTAGACAGGCTGATACCCTATGGACTCCCAGCTCCTCCAAAGGCAAACCAAAGCCGCAAAAGATGAAAGCGCAATCCTATTGGATTCAGTCTTATCCGACTGATATCCCTACTCAACAGAGGGTTACAGGATACGAATTAGGGGCAAAAAAGGGACTCTCGGCCCGGCGAAAGGAACAACAAACGGGCAGCCAGCCAGGCAGGCAGGCAGCCAGTGTAGTTGATAAGATTTGGATTTGTCTACAACATTTATTGTCCTCCGATGTTGTTGAGCAATTTTTCTTTTGGTTTTCCACTTTGTTTGGCCATCTCTTTGGCTGTGGCCAGTAAAATGCTTTCTTTCTGCCATACAATTGTCATCATGACCCTCATGCAAAAGAGGCACACTCGCCCACACACAATGTCAACAGCAATGGGTCCTGGGTCCTGCGTCCTGCGTCCCCTCTCCTCGTCCTGTGTAGGTGTTAGTCAAAGCTGTTTTGCATACTTTGCGGCGCTCTGACATTCGCAAATATTTGTCCCTTTTTTCGGTTCGTGTTCCAGGGGGCCAGGGCAAGAAAATAAGCGATAAATAAATACAATTTGCTTGGTCTCTTTATTTGCATTTAAGATCGCCCAGATAGAGCACGCAAATGATGGCTCCAATCCATGGTGGGCCCCCGAACCGAATCGAAATAAACGGCCAAACTACTGAAAAATTATGTGCGACGCTACCATTTTTTATGGCCATACCGAATTTTTAAAGTCGCATAAATATAAATCCCACGGCTGGGGGGCCAGACCGAGGGAGCTTAGCCTAGGAAAGTCCTTAAATTTCCTTTGACATGCGACATGTGTTGAAGGCTTTGTCTTTGTGCGTTCGCGACTGCAGAACGAAATCCACATCCAAAATCCAACGGAGCGCGAGCGTGGAGAGCCCGAGAACAGGCAGGACGAGAAACGGGAGCAGTAGTCCTCTCCTAACTCTAGCCGGAATCCTTGCTACATGGCGATGACGAGCACTGTCGCAGGCGACTTAGACGTGCTCTTAATTAATTTGAGCCCGCGATGGCTGCATTTGCTTTGTAACGGCCTGGATGTCGGCCTCTCTGCCATTTCCATTTTCCCTCCGATTTTCCCACGGCAAAGCCCTGGCACAGTACATTTAAATGACGCAACTGTTACTCCTTGAGTTGTTGCAATTTAATGCATTTCCAGGAATTGATTGTGCCACTTTTCAATTAGTTTGCCTTTGAAATGCAAACAGTCAAACTGATTAAAGTAATTAGATTTTTGTTATTAGATGTTGTTTAATTTAGATAAAATGAGGAAAGCATTAATAATAATACTACCTATCCATAATATTTTTATTTCAGCCTACATTGCTTTGATAATTTCGTTTGTTTTCTCACTTCAAATTAACATTAATTTTGTATTAAATACAAATTTTCACACTTAAGATGATAAGAACAGAAACAGACTTTTAAAAGCCAATCTTTTGCTGGTCGCAGCTATGTATATTATATATAGAATTAATAGTCGTTCCTAGGGATTATCGCAGAAGAAGACACGTAGTTATCCTATTTCTCCGCATCGATAACTTGGGTTTATCGCTAGTTAATTTCATTGAATGCTCAGTTTTATTCTTAATGTGTTGATTATGATTTGATTATGATTTATGATTTTCTATTATGATTTATGATTTTCACAACACCCGTAGAAGAGGGCTCCTCTGAGTTGATTAAGATGTTATGAGCTTTGCTAAAGATCCAAAGAAGAGGGAAGGCCGTGAACAGAACCTGGCCAGGTCTTCTATTTATAATCTCTGAGTGTAGGAAAGAACTGAGAAATTTAGAGGTAGATTGAGAGCTTATGCAAAAAGGAATTTAATAATGAATAAGATATTTTATTTTAAGAAATTCCCCCCAAGCTCCACAGATTACATGGCAAATAGTAAGTTACGTTTGCAGCTACATTTCTGTTCACTCACTATTTAGATGAGCTTAATCTTAGTGAGAAATCTGCTTAAAACACGGCGTTGATTAGCAAACTTCGCCCACTTGACACACCTCCTGTATACATTTTTGTAAATTAAACTAATCTTCCCCCCCTCCTGGTCCATGTCAGCTTGCCAAAGCGTTAGGTTAAGTTTAAGTTGACTTGTCTAACGCTGCGTGAGCAAAGAGCCATGATGAGTCAACTTTCAGGCACCGTTCTGCTCCCCGTGCCATAACTGCCAACTTTTGTTGCTTATTTGCATATTTAAAACTTGCCGGCGAGGACTGGCTTTAGCTTTGTTCGGTGCTGAGCGAGGGGGTCTTGGTAATATCCTTGTGATTTTGCTGGAAACAGCAACAGGATGGCTCACCTTTCTCGGATGATGTGCCATGCAAATCGTATGCAATGTGCAAATTCTGGGCGAGCTGCGAGCTGGGAGCTGCAACAACCTGAACTTTGTTGGCACCAAAAAGCTCCCCAAAGTGTTTGACTTGCGAGAGCGTTTGCCATATTGTCTTACCTTTGTTCATATTTTATTTTATTGCTTAATGTCCGTATTTTGTTTGCCTTCCGCCCGAGAAGCCAGCACATCTGCTCGCTCTTTGGTTGGTTAAGTTTTTGCTTACTTAACTTGCCAGTTTCAGTTTTCCGTTTCGACACTTGAGGAAAATATTGAGAAGTTGTGGGGAAAGCGTTCGAGAAAGGGAAGAGTCTAGGAGTAATAAGTATTTGGAGAATTCTGATTCCAATTTGAGGGATATAACAAGGTGTATACTCCTTTTAAATTACTTTAAAAATTGAGATTAACATTTTCAAATTGTATTACTTTTATTCCTCTGTGCACTTTCCTGTTGGGCCCCAGGATCAATCGCTTGCTTTAATGGCTCCTTCCACGTCCACATGGCGTATGCGCAATATGTTACCCCACTCACGACATTGCCAATTCGTTTTCACATCGTCTTTTGGGCCGCAACAATGGTCGATCTGCAACGTCCATCGTCTCCGGTCTCCGGCACATCCTTCACATACCCATGCATATAGGAGGCCGGCATTAAATATGTGCCAGTCGGAATTGTTCAAAGGGTGTAGCCCATATATATGCATATAGGGCAGCCTGCTGCTGGTGGAGAGTCCAGTGTGGCTGCGGGGAGAATCGCGGGCGCGTTGACAACGCCAATACAGGTGCGCAGAATGCAAACGAGTGACATGCAAATGCTTTCAACAACAATTGCAATTCATGCACACCCTGCCACACTCAGGCACAGAGGCACGTGTGTGTATTTGTTGGAAAACGAATGACAAGCAGCAGCCGTCTCACGTTTCGTTTCATTTTTGAATGTCGATTTTTCGAGAATTCTCTTCTTTTATTTGCTTTTTTCTTTCTATTTTTAGTGCCTGTGGATCGCTTTTTTTCTCTAAAGCAGGGTATGTGAGATGAAAAGGGGGATGCCTGGGAAAAGTTTGATTGAAATTCTATTATATTTTTTTCGTGCTTTTCAACATTCTATATACATGGTTTATATTAATTATAATTTTTTAAATACTTTGAAAGCTTTAAAAAACAGTTAACTAGTGTTGCTTAAATCTCAATCCATTTTAATAAATGGATCTTTGTAAATTTGTCAAATAAATAATATTAAAGACAGAGGTAAAATGTAATCCTGAACCATTTCATATGTCTTAGGTTCCAGAATATTTAATTATACGTCAACTTTAGATATATTTATTTTTTTTATATATCATACTTCTTTTTTAGTAAACTCAACAACTAAAGAAACAAACTTTGCAAAGTTTTAAATACTCAAATTCTATACCCGATGCTTGCATTTTATTATGAATTCATGTATAATGTCCAGTGATAATGTTTCCCACATCATCTAGTGATCGATATTTGTCACGATTGTTTTCGCTTAGCATTCGAGCATTTAAAATTCTTGGCCATATGCGCGGTTTGTTGGCCAAAGATGCCGATGACTCGAAATGCAACGAGGACGGGCAACTATTGTGGCAACCTGTTTTTGTTTTGAAACCGCACCGAGCAAGGAGCCGCAATGACGCAGCTCCTGCTGCTCCCCATGCTGATGCTGCTTGTTTTTCCCATTTTCCGCATTTTTTCCGCCCGCTGCTCCTTTGCGCACTCACTTATGCATTCGCACCCGCACATGCGATGCGCCAAAAAATTGCAATTTCCACTAAGATTGATGAAAAACGTTTCCAGAGCCACGCCTCCGCTCGCGCAGCGATTCTGCGCCGCGATGATGGCTCACCTGTTTCACCTGTTTCCCGCCTGCCAAATCATGTCATCAATTGAATTTCAAACGATTATTCTTGCACGTTCGCAAATCGCGGCGAAAATATTTGCCACGCCAGCCGTGCGTTGTCAGCATTTCCGTTTCCACGATTTCCCCATTTCCGCGCATTTCAGCAGGTGAGCGTCGCTTTATCCAATACCAAATACAATATATGCCCTGCATATGATCCGCGAGTCCCCACAATACGTTTCGATTACGCATTCAAATCAAATTGTTGTCGGCGGCTGGGGTCGCATCAGCGGCATAATGCGAATATGAATACGCCTCCGGATTCAGTTAACCCGGGCTTTAAAAGTACACTGGAAATATGTAATATTTGTACACAAATTAAGATACATATCGTTTCAACCTTCGAAACTTCAATTTATTTATGATATTTCAGTAAATATCTACTAGGAATTTTATGAATTCTATGTAACGTCTTGTGGTTCTTCAATCTGCTAGAGTTAATACAACTTTATACATAATATAAGTTTCAAGCGACACTTTTCTGAATTTAAAACTTTCAAAGACACAAATGAATATTTGATTATCCTTTGTTATACCATGTACCGTAGGTACAAAGGTATATTAATTTCGTGCAAATGTATGTAACAGGCAGAAGGAAGCATTTCCGACCCCATAAAGTATATATATTCTTGATCAGCATCAACAGCCGAGTCGATCTAGCCATGTCTGTCTGTCCGTCTGTCCGTCTGTCCGTCTGTCCGTCTGTCCGTCTGTGTAAACGCCTAGATCTCAGCAACTATAAGAGCTAGAGTCACCAAATTCGGTATGTAGGGCGGAATGTTTTGCAAGCAGATCAAGTTTGTTTCAGATTTAAAAATTTCCCTCCCACTCCCCCGCAAATCAATAAAATCAATAAATCAATAAACGCCTAGAGCTCAGCAACTATAAGAGCTAGAGCCACCAAATTCGGTATGTAGGTCGGAATGTTTTGCAAGCAGATCAAGTTGGTTTCAGATTTAAAAATTTCCCTCCCACTCCCCCGCAAATCAATAAAATCAATAAATCAATAAACGCCTAGAGCTCAGCAACTATAAGAGCTAGAGCCACCAAATTCGGTATGTAGGTCGGAATGTTTTGCACGCAGATCAAGTTGGTTTCAGATTTAAAAATTTCCCTCCCACTCCCCCGCAAATCAAAAAAAACGTTTTGCAGCCGCAAATATTACCATATATCTTTCTTTTTGTGCATAGGCATGCATATGTAGAACATGTATCAATACCGAAAATCTGGTAAAGATCGGATGAAAAACACAAAAGTTATTTACTTATCAGTCTGTTATCTATTTGGCAGCTAGCAACAGGTGCATCCCAAAAACAACAACAAAACTGATGAGC